>JAECUM010004633.1:0-61789 GCA_016617855.1 Megalonaias nervosa | reverse complement strand
ATATATATATATATATATATATATATATATATATATATATATATATATATGTCTGGTATATTCTTCATAGGTAGCAAAAGGCAAACATTTCAATGTTTTAGTTAGTTTCAATAAATACAGTGAAATATTAAGAACCATACCCTATCTACCTGTGCATAACACACAACTGCAAATAGCCTGAACTTAAATCTCTCATTGCATAATGTACTCTACATGCTATTACAAAAGGTAATTTCCAATTAGCATTCATATCACTGACATGGTCTTTAACAATGATTAATGCTAAAGTTTCAATGTTTTCAAAATAAGAAGGCATGCCATAACTTTTTGTTCTGTATTCTTTACTACTATTGGTTCATATACATGTAGGATCAAATCCAAGAATTTTTATTTTTATTTTGTGAGTAAAAGATAATAACTGAACATATAATTTCAAGCCATCATGACCTTAACCTCAGGCAGGGCTCCTATTATATCTCCCACATACAGCCTAGTTTCAATCAACTGACTTTCACTTTAAATCACATAACAAGGTATGAACTCTGATCAGCAGTTGGATTAGTCCATTGAAAAATGGTCTACACTGTTTACAGTTAGGCATGCATAATTTGTAAGATAATATAGAAGTAAATTCATCAGTTTGATGGAATTTCAGTAATGGTTTTTGAATGGACTTTTTTCCTAATGAAGCCTGTTGATATATGTACTGCCTTTAGTTGATATATTTGGTGGGTGGGGTCTATTTTTCTGTACTCATAATGGAAGTCTATAGAGACTATATACTGCATTTCTATATGCCTGTGGTAAAGCCAATATTACCAAGCTAAGAGTAAGGAAGAAGCCTGCTAATTTGTGGGCCAAAAGTTAAAGGTTACAATCAGTGTGACTGGAAAAAAGGTTTCTGAACAACAACTTTAAATCTGTGCCAAAAACTTGGACCAAGCTTCATGGATGGCTTTTAGGTAAGAAGGAACACTCTTGAAGTTGGGGTCAAGAGTTTTAGTTCTACTTCAAAGATCTAGTGGATGACTTGCACTTGGTCAGGAAAAGTCTAGTGATTTTAGCATGAAAAGATAAAAGGTCAAGTTTGCAGCTGAAAGATTAAAAATGTTTCTGCATGAAAACTATGTTCTAATCCATGAACCCTCACCATATTCCACTGATGGTTTACACCTTGGGTGAAAATAAGCACAGTGATTGTAAGGTCAAAAGATCAAAAGTCAAGATCATTGCAACTAAAAGAAGAAAAATGGCTCCTGTATTAAGACATTAGTTCCAAACCATGTCATCTGACAAAAATTTACAGATGGCTTGCATTTATAGATTAGGAAGGAGCCAAAAGGTAAAAAGTCAAGGTCATTGTGATACAAAGCAAAATAGTTTCTGCTTAATAATTTATTCAAGAGTAAGTTCCTTGACCAAGCTTTGAGAATGGTTTGCATATAGGGTAACAAAGAAACCTCAAGAAGTTAGAGTATAAAGGTTGAAGGTCAAGGTCACATTATGTCTAATAAGAAAAAATATGGTTCTGCACAATAAGTTTACTTCTAGACTGCATATCTCAACCAACCTGGGGATGGCTTGCACATGGGGCAAGAAATAAACACAATGACTGAGGTTGAAAGGTAAAAGGTCACTGTGAAACAAACGAAGGAAAGAATTTCTTCTAAATAATTTTAATTAAACACTAAATATTGGTGTCAAACATTGAAGATATAGGAAGGATGCATCCTACAGAGCTAAATGGTCAAGATTACTGTGATCCAGATAAGGCATACTATTTCCCTCAAATAAAAACAACTGGTATTTTTACACCATCTTCTCTCAAAGAAATTCATACATGGTTATCTCCTTTCAGGTTAAGATCAAGGTCACTGAAACCCATTGGTCAACAGTGTCTAGAGTCATCCATGACCTACTTATGCCTACACACAGGACTATTAAATATGGGGTATGTGTTTAATGTACCATTCACAGTACTCTTGTTCTTGTTTGGTATACCATGTCCAGTTCTCGTTAGTAGATCAAAAACTTTGTCTCAATAATGATTTGTAATAATTCTTGAAGAAAATCATTAGTCTTATGATACTGTGCAATGGTGAGAGAGAAAAGTGTAGACAAACATTTGGGACATGACCTTTATCAGAAAATCTTGTTTTGCCTTTTCTCTGAAGCATTCACAGTAACTCATGAAAACTGTGCACTAGTTACGGGTTATTTTTAAAGATTAGAATAGTTTCTTTGACTTTGCTTTGAATAAGTTAAATGTGTGGATATTAATTTAGATACAATGTTTAGATAATACTGATTCATCAGACTACTGAATAAAACCATTACATACTATTAATCCTCTACTGAAAAACCCATGATGGATAATAATATCCAGTGATTGCTCAAAAATGTTTGGTAAGACATGCATATATATATATATATATATATATATATATATATATATATGTATATATAGTGCATCCCCTGAGCTAATCACTGGAGAGATACTGTACATCTATTGCATATACAGATATTGAACTACCGGTACTTACAAATATGAGACATCTTACAAGTGCAAATTAACATAACTGATATGGTGCACCACTATAAATTCTGCTTGTTTTAATTCAGTCTGTTTAAATTTCTTTACTTTACTTTTACCAACAAAGCTCACTTATATCCAGACTTTTTTTTGGTGGTGATTTGTACTTCATCAAAATCTTGTGTGCCAATTAGGACCAAAACACAATTCAAGTCTAAATCCAAAATATATAACCTGAGCTCATATAAATATAAATAAATAATAAATATATTACAAACAAAACAGGTAAATGGTCTTTGATTTTGCAATTAATGACAAAATGCACAAACTTAATATCTTTATAATTTGTGATTCAAGTTTTTAAAATATCTTTATCAGTTTTGAGCTAATCAAATTAAGATGTCTCATGTATGCTGCCTTAATAAAATATATCTACCTGTAACATGCGTTGTCTCACTGTATGCATGCTCCAAAGTTACTTCCTGCACCTTTGTTCTCCCAAACTCTCCTTCTTTTCCATCAGTACTCTCCAGAACATTGGTTGACTCAAGTTTTGTAATCCCCACTTGATTATCTATGGTCTTGTCAAAAGAAATTCTATGTTCAACTTTTATGGTAGTTACTTGTGCAACTTCTGAAGAGAATTCAGTAACAGTGAAGGTTTTGAATGTTTCCTCGTTCAAAGAAGTGGTCATGAAATCTGTGCTCTTATCGGGCTGAAGTGACATTGGAAGTGTGTCCTGATCGAAAGAGGCTGTCATCAGGTCTGTCACTTTCTCTACCTGAAGAGATTTTTGCAGTGATTCCTGGTCCACTGAAGTTGTCACAAGATCCACCTCTGAATCCATAGATTTATACATCAGATCTGTACCTTTCTCCACTTCCTGGGACTTTTTTAGCATCTCTTGATTCTCACTGACTGTCATCAGATCTACCTGGTCAATAAATTCTTGCAGTGTATCTCGATCCATGGAACATGTCATACGATTTATGTCTTTTTCTAGCTCCAGTGACTTCTTTAGTGCCTCATGATCCTTTGATGTAGACACTGCATCTCTGTCTTTGTCTTCTTCTACTTCTGGAGATTTTTGAAATGCATCTTGATCCATAGAAGTTGTCATTAGATCTTTCTCTCTTTCTAGCTCAAGAGATTTCTGAAGCAATTCATGGTCCATGGAGGCACTCATGAGGTCAACAACATTATCTTGTTCAGGATCTTGTGGCAGTGCATCCTTATTCACTGAAGTGGTAATATCCTCTTCAAGAGATTTTACTAGCTCATCCTGATCCACAGAAACTGTCATAAGATCAACACCTCTGTCATTTTTGTGAAACTTCTGATGTGTGTCAACATCAATGGAAGTGGTCATGATATGAGTGAATTTGTCCACTTCAAAACATTTTTCCAATTCCTCCTTATCCATTGATGTTGCCATAAGGACACTGCTTTTTTCAAGTTCTAGTGATTTACCCAATTCTTCTTGATCCATTGAACAAGTCATGAAATCTGTGATTCTGTCCAGTTCTAGTGATTTTTGTAGTGTCTCATGTTCCATGGATGCCATCATAACATCAGTGTCTTTTTCTATATAAAGAGATTTTTGGAGTGCTTCTTCCTCCATGGAAGCAGTCATAATATTAATGCTGTTCTCTCCTTCTAGTGACCTGAGTAGCATCTCCTGATCCATTGACTGAGCCATAAGATCAACTTCTCTATCAATACCCAATGATTTCTTCAATTCTTCCTGGTCCATCGACATGGTCATCAAGTCTATTTCCTTAGTTTCTTCCAGGGATTTTTCAAGTTTCTCTTGATCCACTGAAGGAAATATAATGTCCTGCTGTACCAATTTCAAGGATGGCTTTAGCTCATCCTCAAATGAATCAATATGTCTTTGAATATCTTGAGAAATGTCTTTATCTGGATAGTCTACAGGTGAGCTCCCTGTCTCAGCATCCTGGCCAAGTAGCCTATCTAGCATTTGCTGATCCTGAGAGGCTGTCATAAAGTGATCGTCATGCAGATTGTATTCTAGTGCCTTTGGACTCTTTTTTACATATTCTTCTTTGGTGATTATACCAAGTGCTTTTTGCAAAGTTTCCTGATCCTGAGATGTAACAAGGGTGTATTCAGAAGGGGATGGTGGACGCTCCTCTTGATATTCAGGTTCTTCCTGCTCCTTCTCATCAAATTTTTTATGTTTCAACTCAAATGTGGATCTTGTCTCAGTAATAGTTTCAGCAATCTGAAATTCAATCTGTTGTTCAATAAAGATCTGCTCTGAAGTATCATCTGTAATTCTTCCTTCAAAGTCCTTGCCAGATCCCAATTCCAACACAGCTTTCTCCACCTGCTGAGACTCTTCCATGTCAGTTTCTGTTTCCAATGTATAATCGGTTGGAGATAAGGGTCTTTCTGAACTTTGTTCACTTTCCACTCTGCTGTCATCAACATCTAAATCAATTTTCAATTCATTAGTAAAGTCCTTTTCACCTGGAAGACTATCTTTGGCATCAGTCAATATGTCATCAGCATCTCCAACTCCGTCTATACCACCTCCTACTACAAAACCTCCAGGACTGACACCAGTACTTTGGACACTGTGATCTGATAATTTTGATGAAATGTCTGGAATTATGTCGTCCATTTTGACAAACTGATCTCTAGAATCATAGTAGTCCTTCTTAATCCCTTCTGTAATGTTGATGATAAAACTCTCTGTTCTTTCAACATATCTACCATCAAAATCTACAGAAACATTTTCATTGCATGGAATTTTTGCTTCAGAAAAATCCACAGCTGAGATCTGTTCTCTTAAAAATTGGGAGACTGAGGTTTCAACCATTGATTCCACCCTATCAACTGACTGCTCTAGTATATCAACTACTGCTTGTTTTTCTTCTGTCTCAGGTTCTTCCAAAATTATTTCTTCCTTTCTATCAATGTAAACAGCCTTATCCAGGTGTACTTCATCACTCACCTGTGATACCTCTTGTAGCAAATCATCATCTGCATCTAGATCTGTAATCTGAATATGCTTTCTTGTTTCCATTCAGTTGTTTGTTTTTTATCTACAGTGTAAGACTGAGATTCAGACACATAAAGGTCTGAAACAAAGTTTTGTTTTGCAACTGACTCCTGTTGAATTACAGGGACTGCTTGGTCTTCAGCATAGGTATATTCTTGGTCATATTCTACCTGAAGCTTATCTAAATCTGACTCATCTAAAGCCTCTTCATCACCTTCAATTATTTCTATCACTTCTGCAGTCGATTCAGCTCTGACAACAACGGTCTGTTCTTCGGCCTCTTCAAGAGAAAATACCACATTTTTTTCCTTTTGGCTATCCATCATTATCTTATTTTTCTCTGTCTGTTCTGATTTTAAATCATCCATGTAAGTGATCTGTTCTTCTGATTCAATGTGTGTTTTAACTACAGCTTGGTCAACCTCAGTTTGGACCACAAAATCATCCTCACTTAAATGTACTGAAAAACCTACGGGTTCTCCCTCCATTTCTTCATTAGCTGCAATCATGATGCCACTAAGAATATGCCCATGCAGATAGGACTCATCCTTTATATCTACAACTTCATCTTCACTCATCTGCTTCTTGATGTAACCCTCTATATCCTCTTGGTCCACATCTCTCTCCTTTAAATCTTCATCTGATATTTCTGTAGATTCCATACCAGAAACAGTTTTCTCTGACACAGAGCCAGTGATAACATCCTCTCCAGTTGAAATATGAGACTGCCTGATTACATGTGTTGTCTCTTCTTCTTGCTGTGGAGTGAACCTTCCCTCCTCTCCAGTTAAGCTTTGACTGAAAATGTCTATCTTTTGCTCAAAAATTTCCACTTCTTTAGATTCTATTCTGGCTGTATGTTCTTCCATGATCTCTGATCTGTAAGTACTAACCTCCGTTGTTGTCTCCATACACTCATGAGATAACTTCTCAGCAGTTCCAGCATCTTCATCCAACTCACTGCCAAAAACTTCATCTTGTCGTTCAGGTTCATCATCTTGGTCAGGTGAATAGTCTTCAGCTGTGAAAATGGAAGTGGAAATATGTGACGGCTTCTCTACTAAATCCTCATCTGATACTGGGGACTCGGACTGAGGTACTATAACAATTTGTGATGCGGTGACATGGATCTCTTCTTGAGCAGTTTTTGAAATTTCTGCAATACCTTTTTTCTCTAGTTCATCAAATCTGGCTTCTAAAAATGTTTCAGTTACTGTCTGAGGCTTTTCAGACTCTTTCATGATAATGTCAGCTTCTTCAGTTTTCTTCCTAAAAATCTCATTTTGTTCAATACTCTTCAACTCTTGGGTAAGACTTTCTCCATGGGGCTTTTGAAGATCCATGTCATATTGTTCTAGCACCTCTGTTGTGTATTCCTCTTTCTTCCTTTCAACCAAAGTCTTTTCTATTTCATAATAATCTTCACAAGGTTCTTCTGAATCCTTTTCATGTCTGTGTTCTACATTAACTTTCATTATGGTGGTTTCTTGTACTTTAAAAGTCTCTTCTGTTTGAGAAAGAATATTTTCAAAGTGCTTTTCTAGCTCTTTTTCTGTCTCAACCTCTTTCTGTTCAACAAAATGCTTTTCAATGAAAGTCTCTTCTTTCAGAGGTGTTGTTTCTTCAAAATCCTGTTTAATATCCTCTATACGTGCATCAAAAATTTCAATTTTTTCCTCCACCTTTTCAATTTCAAAAGTCTCCTCTTCTTCTTGATAAAGACCTTCCAATGGCTTTTCTGGTTTCATTTCTGATATTTCTGTCACATCTTCTTTCAGTCTAATGATCATTCTCTCTTTGAAAGCCTCGTCTTCTTGGGAAAGATCTTCTGCATCTTCTTTGTCTGCATCCATTCTGTCCTTAACTTCTTGACTGATTTCTTTTTCCTCTAAAGTATCCTGATGATAAGAAAGAGGTTCACTTAAATGCACATCAGATTCCACAGAAATGCCCCTTTCCTTGTCAAAAGTCTGCTCAACTTCATCAACTTTAGCTACTAATAAAGATTCATGAGATTCAATTTCTCTTTTAATTGGAGACTCTTCTTTGATGGCAGATGTATCTTCTTGTTCCACTAGAATAATTTCAGTGATTTCTTCTGTTGGCTGCATACTTTGTGTCTCCTGAACCATTTCAACCTGTTCCAATTCAAATTCTTCTTTCTCCTTGATTTGTGCTATGGTCATCTCAAACATGTCATCATCTTTTGACAAGTAAGATATTTCTTTGATTTCAATGACCTCTTCCTCCATTTCTACTGTTTCAATCACAGACTCTACACCATGTTCAAAAGGAACTGTAGTCTGGAATGTGTCTCTACTAGTTTCAGATAAAGTACCTGTTGACAGTAGTGTTTCTTCATGGGATTCTTCTATTTTTAGTGATTCAGTGACTTCATGCTTGGCACCAAAAGTCCTTTCAACAGATGTATCAATCTGCTCTTCTATGTCCTCTCCAGATGTTGTGACTCGAGTTTCTTCCTCTGGTTCAAGTTTTGGTGACCACCTCTCTTTAGTGGTAATAAATTCCTCTTCTTTATCTATATTTTCTTTCAGATGAGATGTATCAGCTTCTTCTGTTTTCTTCACAAAGTCCAATTCGACAGATTCCACTCTCTCTACATTCTCTAAGTGTAAAGTTTCTGGGGTCACATCTGATTCTTTAACAGCTTGCAATACCTCAGGTCCTAAAACCATTTTGTCTATTGTAGTTTCAGTTACCTCTAGTTCAGCTGACACTTTGTCCATACATACTGCAAAACTTTCAGCCATTTCCTCTTGAAGTATATGTGCTGATTCAGGTTCCTGGGAAGCTGCAAGCTCAGTTGTTTCCATTAGAGTGTCTTTATCCAGTGTATCAAGAGCAGTTGCCCTATCCACAATCAATTCCTCTTCTTTCTCATCTTGTTCAAAGGGTACTGTGGATGCCTCTGCAGTCTGAAAGATTTCTGATTCCAAAAAGGTTTCTGGCAACTTGGTTTCAACTATGGCTGGTCTGTCTTCATGAACCTCTGATGCTAGTGAATCAACTGGCTGTCCAAATTCCTCTGGTTCATCAATTATTTTTTCTGTGATTGTTTGATACTCCTGTATTTGCTCTGTGTCCAGTATGGTTTTGATGGGCATTTCACTCTTTTCTTTCAGTTTGGTGAATTCTTTGTAACTCTTCAAATCAGATGTATACTCAAGATCATTACCTTCTTCCATTCTCTCTGTAGTTGCTTCTAGCTGACAGATCCCATCTTTCTTAGATTCAGACACAGTCTCTTCTACGTGAGCTTGAAAAACTGTTTTTTCCTCAATAGTTTGGACATGCTCATCTTCTTCTGTAGACTGCAAAATCTCTTCAACACTAGCTTTGGACAACACGGTATCAATCTCCTCACTTGGTATTTGAGTCTCAAATGGCATTGGAGATGGAAGTTTGCAAGGCTCCTCTAATAAATCTTCCATATCTACATCATCCACAATTTCCCAATCTTCCTCATCTGACTCTACCACATTTGCTGTGAGTCTCTTTTCAAATTCAGCTAATGTCTCTTCTTGTTGCTCTCTGACTTCAAAATCCACAGCTTTTCTTTCCTCCTCCCTGGACACCTTGTTTACCTCTATGTTGGAGGTAATCATTTCCTCTTTTGTGAACACCAGCTTCTGCTCATGAATTGCAACCTCCTCTTTCATGACTGCAGTGATTCTGTCCACTTTCGACTCAATCTGCTCAACAAGCTGTCTTACATGAGTTCTTGGAGAAATATCAGTTTGTCCATCTTCTAAAGCCTTCTCAATCTTCAATTCTTCTCTTCTGTCTCCATGCAAGTCCTCAAGTAAATCATCTGATTTCTTACTGTCCTCCTGTTTAGGTTTTTCAATAAGAATAATTTCATTTGGTTTCAGCATAGCTTTCTTATCAATATCATGCTCAGTTGTTCGATTTTCTTAAATACAGTTTCTGCAGTGGGAGTTTTATTGAACATCTGAATGATAGAAGCAACAGATATAGGTTTCTCCTCTTCTGGCGATGACTCTGGTTCTGCCTTTTTGGCTGCCTCTGCTTAACAAGGCCAACCAACCAATACCAACAATCCAAGTGTTTAGCAAGCAGTTAAAAGAAGGAAGGAGGTGAGTGTTAGTATGTGTTAATAAGGTACATGAAATAGTATCCTATATATTTTCAGTTCTGTAAAGTTAAAGGAACAGACAGATTAGTTTTGCTAATCCTGAAATCCAGCACAAATAAAACAGTGCTGTTGTTGTTATCCACAACCTTTCTGAAAACAAGTGGAACTTACTATTGCCAAGATAGGGACCACTGGGTTCTACCGATGAATGGAAAGTCCCAAATATTTTAAACCCCACATTATGGGAATATTGCTTATTTTGCCTTTCCCAACAAACACGAAAACATTTACAGTTTAGATATAAAACTGCAGTAAAATATGGAATAAAAAAAATTAATGTTCTCAGAGAAGATGACTTGCAGTAAAAGTTCTGCTATATATGCTGGATTTCAGAGAAGCTAGTACAACCACATTCCATGATGACTGTGTATGAATTGTGGCTACACGTTTAAATAGTTTTATTAAAATTAATGCAACAGTGTTAATGTTAGTGTCTAAGTAAAATACATGATATGCTACTGTACTATCTTCAAATAGTTTTATCTGACATTTTATGGCACTGCCACAAAAGTAGGTTATTGAATGACAAGGCAACTGAAGGAATGTGCATTGCCAAAGGACACACAGTAGTTGACACAGGTTTATCCAATGGAAGGATTATAACCCACACCTTTTCAGTCTCAACTCCAGCATGCTAACCACTGAGCCACAGCTCCCCCTTCCATTAATCATCTCTTATGACAAGGAGGAGGGCACATCAGCCTGGTTCTACATCCCTAAGCCTGCAAGGGGTCTATCTTCTAAGAATGAAAGTTCTTGTTATACTGGTATTTCTATGGAATCATATAAAATCCTGAACTTTGGTTGTACACATTCATTTATCTTTTTTGTCTTTTTTTAAAGAAACCTCTAAACACTCTTGAAATTAATCACTTCTTTCATTTCTTAAAATTATCCAGACTATGGAATTGGGACAACAAACTGACTGAAAACATTAATCCTTTGTACAGACATGGGGTTAAATAAAAATGAGATTTAATAATTCAGCAATAATGGGGTCCAAAGTTAAATACAACTGTTGGCTGCAGGTCAGATAACTTAGTGTATGACTTGATAAGCATACATCAGAAAGAAGACTGAAGTCACCTTATGACAAATCAGGAGATCTGCAAAATTTGGCTAGGAGTTTTGACTCTTAAGAGGGAGGATTTTCAATGAGAATGGTGAATTTTTGATCAAGGCAGATCTCTTTGATTTCCTTTTCCCAATAAGACTCAAAGCTTGGGTCATTATGCAGGTAGTTTCATCCGTGTCGGAACATTTAGTAATTTGTGACTGAGGGAACATTATTTTGACTAGATCTGAAAAATGATCTATTACCATAAACTGCAGATCATGTTCGGCTATAAAATGGGTGAACAGTATCTCAACATGTACATCTATAACTGCAAGGTGTAAAAAAAATGCTATTTTATTGTTTTCAATCATAACTTTGTCTACATGGAAGAATTCTGTGAGTGACATGATGGACCCCCTCATCTCAGGGAGGAAAACTCTCTGGTCTGGAAGGTTACAGAAACAGCAATTTTACTTGAAATACAGCATGATCAATATTGTGCCAAAAAAAGGAGAACTATTAATTTGATAGTTATATTTTCAAAAGGTTATAAATGACACTGAAAGTTCTGAATCTGATTATAATAACCTAATTGCTGAGCCAGTCAAGTGGAAATTGTGCCCCGTGTGAAAATTGCATTCGGTGCTACCTCTGCCTACAGTGATGCCCTCACCCTGAACTTTGCACACCATCCCCCCATTAATAAGAAAAGATGAAGCTTACAAATATGAAAATCATTAGAATAATTTTCTATCTACAAAAGTAGTGTGCACTTGGGTTTATCTAGTGCCTGAAATACATAAAACCTTATCATGCTAAAAGCATTAGTGGTTACTGTTTGGATCAAATAAAGCCGAAATTAAATGGGAAAGACAATAACATTCAGGTACCACATTACACTGAATCTTTTTCAGTCTTTCCAAAAGTAAAATCAGACGATTCAGCTGAAATCAAGTACATATTAGATCAGGAATAATCTAAAAGCAATTCTGTGCTGACACGAATATTTTAACGCAACGAAGAATCTGAAAAGGAAGTCATTATTAAATATTATTTTCAATTCCATGATGATTTCCTGAAAATGGTGACAACAGAAATAAACATGAGGCAATACAAATTTAAGATCCTCTACAAATATCTTAAACTTTCCAAGCATATGTCAGAAAAGAAATCTGTACAGACTCTGGCAGAAATAATGAAAGCATTTGTATGAAACTATAATTAAGCAAAACAAACAATATACTTCAATGCTGAGAGACGAACATGTCAGCAAGAAGAACATGTCAGTAAAGAAATAATGGTAACTAAAAAATATTTTATGTATATTCATATAAATTCATGGACCTCTTATGAAAGTACTCAATATGATAATACTCCATATGAAAGTACTCAATAAATACTCCATATGAAAATACTCAACATAATAAGGCTTCGTATGAAAGTACTCAACATGATAATACACCACATGAAAGTACTCAGTATGATAATACTCCATTATATTATTCCATGTGATAGTACTCAATATGATAATATTCCATATGAAAGTACTCAATATAATACTCCATATAAATACTCCATATGAAAGTACTCAATATAATAATACTTCATATGAAAGTACTCAATATCATAATGCTCCATATAATACTCATATGAAAGTATTCAATATAATAATACTCCATATGAAAGTACTCAATATGATAATATTCCATGTGATAGTACTCAATATGATAATACACCACATGAAAGTACTCAGTATGATAATACTCCATAAGTACTCCATTATATTATTCCATGTGATAGTACTCAATATGATAATATTCCATATGAAAGTACTCAATATAATACTCCATATAATAATACTCCATATGAAAGTACTCAATATAATAATACTTCATATGAAAGTACTCAATATCATAATGCTCCATATAATACTCATATGAAAGTACTCAATATAATAATACTCCATATGAAAGTACTCAATATGATAATATTCCATGTGATAGTACTCAATATGATAATACTCCATATAATAGTACTCAATATTATAGTACTCAGTTTTTATGCACATCAAAAAATCTGCAGCAAAGCTAAAAAAAAGAAAACAAGACATCAAACTGAAAAATATAAGGATATAAATACAGTACCTTTAAATCAGAATGGACACAGAAATAAATGAGATCCTTTCCACTGTTCTCATGCAAAACGTGCATTCCATGTTTAATAATGTCTGTTTCTAGAAACAGGTACAAAGGTGTGCTGCAGACAACATACATCAGTTCCAGTCAGGACTGCTACAATAAAACACTCAACCTAAAATGACAACTTCATACAATATGAAAGCATACAACACACAAGGCAACATCAAAGGAAATATAAATGGAATGCTCATTTTCCAGGATCTTGAGCTCTGTGCCAACGACATATTGCATTTTATTTCATCCATTGTAGGGCATATGTGTACCTCACTGCAAACTAAACAACACTCAGGTATACATACTCCTTTATAGTTGGTGTATGCCATAAAACACCAAAATCAGTCCATTTGAACATCCATCTGATCAAACCCTGGCTTTTCTTTACCAGAAATATTTAGGCATGTCATTTATCCATATAACTTTAGCTGAAATACTTTGCAATTTTCCTTAACTACTCTTTTCTTATTCTCTTATGCAGTGAATACTGTACATGTACCACTTAAAACCAATATGTATGAAGCAAATATGGTACATCAAAGATACCGACATTGCTGCAGCACTTGTTAGGTCATTTTCTATTCTGCTGAAAATCTTACTGTTTTCTTTCACTCTTTAACCAGGGTTCTTTCTTGTGTGGTCATTGACATTTGTATCCAGTTTCAATCCTTGTGCATATATATGCACATTTTATGCATGCATTGCACTGAGGCATCAACTGGTGGAAAAAGCTACTGGTGAAAATATTAAACTTTTCTATGAGGTGATCAGATGAATGGACAATGTTTTCATGGAGATGTAACACACCACAACCATGAGTCTAACCTTTGGTAATGCTCTGTTCAAGAGCCTTCTGATATGAGTAGTATACATCTTCATCGAAGGGTACACTGTGATCTTCAGTTATTGTTATAGTAGGGGCCCCTTCCTTGTCCTTAGGGACCCCTGACCCTACAGCTGAAATGATAAGAGGTTCCATGTATGTTTCATTGCAGACTGGTTGCAATGGTTAACATTCTGATTTTGTTCTTTAGTAAATACTGATTGGTGTGAAGACTTAATTCCTATTACATGTACTTCAGCACAAGTCTGGTTTGGAGACCTTAAAACTGTTCTGCCTTGGTTTAAGCTTGAGATCTAGTGTTAACTACTCACAGGGTCATTACTTTTTTAAAGTCAAATTTTAATGGCTGTGTGTGAAAAATTAATCTCAAACTCAAGCTCTGAGTTTCATGATCTCCAGAACTGGTAGTTTCCTTTGAAAATTTGTTGAGTTCTACAATATCTTAACAAGCGGGTTTTAACATATGAAAATCATGCACAAAATACAAAGGCATCTAGAAGGGAACAATGGAAATCTTGCCATTACAGCAATGCAATAGCCTTCAACTTAAAAAAAGAAAAACAACACAAAAAAAAACTAACAAAAAAACCCATTTTTTTAATAGATGCAATACATAAATTAAACAAATGAATGAACACAAAATAAAGGCATCACATCATTAATTGTATCCTGACAGGCAATGAAAATCAAAATTAAGTGTTGAGGCCATTATGTCAATATCATCACAAACTATAATTCAGTCAGTAAAATCAATAAATATCCAATATTTTTTTATGGGGGGGGGAGGTATCACAAATTATTCTATATTTAATTCTAAGAAATGCTTTTGGTATTTAAAGTTTTGGGGATATAAGAACTGTATGATTACTGGGTCAGATCAATGTTCTGCAAGCACAAGAACCATCGTCTGAGTTGATTGCTTTTTCTGAAAAAGGGCATTTTTGTTGAAATAGTTTAATGGAGCAGAGTTCTTTGTATAAAATACATTTACAGACAAGAACTAAATATTCTGAGGATATGTGTAAGAAGTTGTCAACTTTACTACACATTTCTTCTGGTCAAAGACTACCCTATGCACAGAGAAAGCAGTTAATGAAGAAAATGTTAATATACAGATGTCGGTATCTCATTTGGAGTCCAAAATTCCCTTCATCTTTCTAGATGCAGTGTTTCAAACGTTTAAGGAAAATGATTTTTACTTGATCTTTATCAAGAGAGATTGAGAGAGAGAGAGAGAGAGAGAGAGAGAGAGATTACATGAGGATATACTGAAAGTAAACAGGCAGATCATATATATAAAAACGAAGACTAATTGTGTCTATAGCTCAAGCAGTACAAAATGTGGACAACAATCACCATATACGTGACAGAGCCAGGATATCAGATCAGTAAGTTTTCTCAACTTTAATCAGCAGACTGTCTTCTAAATCAGTAGCATTTCTTAGTGACATAAATTTAAAGTGACTGAAAACAAAACTGCAATTCTGTGCAGTTATATGTACTCTCTTCAATTTCAGAACATCAACCAGAATGGGATAGCAATAATACAATAAAAATAATTAATATGACTCAGGATATTGTCACTTAAATAAAATGGAGGGGATTTAAACTCTGTTATAATTAAACAAGGCAAAAAATCAAAATGCTTATGCAAGAGTTTCTGCCAAAATTATTTTCTGGTCAGTCTCCTTTTTATCTGACCTCTGCCAAAGGTCAGTAAATTTATAATCAGATGATGGATGTCCTTAGAGCCCTTTATTATTAATAACTCCTCAATAAATATCCCTCCTCTGGGATTAAACAATCCAATTTATAATAATAAAGTATAATCAATTTACAGCTAGTTGTGTTCACACATCAGCCATTGCACAACAATTCCTGATCAGGTTAGTAATCCTCAGCATGCATGACTGCATTTATTATTGCACTGGTGGAACAAGTTCCAGTCCCTAGTAGACTGGTTATGACTAGAATCTACAATGTGCAGATAAAACACAAATACTGTTTGTTTCTTTCAAATTTAAAAAATATGTTATTTTTAATAGTAGATTTTAGCTATAAAATGGTATATGTGGTAGATGGACTTTAAGACAGTATGACTGTCTTATTGCCAGTAGAATCACATGTATGAATCACTTTATACAGAAAAGATCAAGTTCTCCAGTACTTATGCCTGAACCAATTTACGTCTACTCATAAAATAATTACACAGCAATCATCATTTATTTTCTGCTGTAAGCATTTTGATACAGTATTATATATTGAGCAGGCCACCTAAAGATACTGTTCGGTTCCTGTCAGATTTATCTCCCCTATAAGAAATTGTTTGCAATGTCAGCTATTATGGGAAATGCCCTTGGATATATTTTTTAACTATCTAATTATTTTAGGCACAATGATTTGGCATCCCTGTCTAAAAAAATATAGTTTGTCCAAATTTTCAGACACAGAACAATGTATTCTTTGCACAAAATTACAAATACAAGTCTTTACAAATTCTGATCAGATAAAAATTATTTTTGTACCTACCAACCCACCCAAAGGAATTAATATAAAATGTATAAAAATTACAGGAAAGAAAAGTATCTCACAAAAATCTGGTGACTATTGGCAAAGAGTTGTCACCAATCAGGTCACAAATTAAATCTTTCACAACATTTTAGGAGGATACATCTTCAATAAATGTTTACCGTACATACTCCCTTATAGGTTGAGTTCAACTGCAAACTGCACAGACCCAGATCTGCCACCGCATAATGCACCAGCAGATCTGGGTCTGTGCAGTTTGCAAGGAGTAATCAGTAGAACAAACAACACTGATCATGATAGGCAGGCACATTATGCTATGACAGATCAGGATCTTTGTTGTTTTTTAGTTTGACTCAACTAATAAGTGAGTACATACAGTAAATGCGCTGAAGGAAGACGCCAAATGAATAGTTTCAATTTCTGTCATTGGTTTCACAGAATGATAATGAACATGTTAAATATCATCTGCTGACTTGATATCTATGAAGCAGTCTAAAGAATCTGGTTGCTAACTTCCATTCTGTCAATGCAGCTACTCTACCATGCAACTTGAAAAATGTAAAAACATGCAACTGCCTTTGAAATAATAATAATAATAATAATAGAGATAGACTTTATTTAATAAGTGTAACTCAACATAAGGAATGTAGTGACTTTTAATGTCTATTAATTAAAACACTACACATCAGTGTTCAGTTATATTTTCTGAGAATATAAATTTAAAATTAAATTAAACCAATACAATCTAGTGCTTAGAGCACAATGCTGCAGATTAATAATGGAGAATCTTTGCAATTCCAGACTAGAGAGCAATATTATTTTTTAATTTTGTCTATGAGCTGAAAATTAAATGTCATAACAATGTACAGCTTTTATCTGTTGAGTGAAATCAAGACATGCCAAGCATTCAATACAAATTAGTATTGCCAAATGTTCTATGTAGAGTTCTTGAAAGAGGACAGGAATGTTCACTGCATTAAAAGGGAAAGAAGAATGGAGATAAAGACTGAGTTCAGTGGATGTTTACTGAAGGTATGTGGAAAGAAGTTGACCCAAAAAAGCAAAACAGGTTTTACAAAAATCAGTTTCTGCTGGAATTTTCTGTAAAGTAGCATGGAAAACAATAAATGTGAGACAATATGGAATGGAACTACATGAAAACTGCGCATGAAAGGTAGATGAAACAATGATATTTATCAAGAGTAAATGCCAATACCCTATAAGAAATACTGTTATATCAAATCTACCAGCACCAGGCCAATATAATACCCTATAATAAATATTGTTACATCAAGTCTACCAGCACCAGGCCAATACCCTATAGTAAATATCGTTACATCAAGTCTACCAGCAACACGCCAATATAATACCCTACAAAATATATCATGCTACATTATATCTACCAGATTCTATGCCCAAAGCAGATACAAGCTTCTATATGGCATATATTTTCAGTTTAAGGTCAAGTGTGTGTAATTTTCATACACAGTTGATCCATAAGATCAATAATATCCTTTTATACAGTCATGTTTAAAGAACTGAACAGGTTTAAGGAGATCAGATATTCTCCAAACAGAATTATTTTATTGATATTAAACTGAAAAGAATGAGTCACTTACATGTCACATGAAACAAGCTGTTGTTTATTATCCTCTCTCCTTCTTCAAAAGCACATAAATTCATATATACAAATCCATTTGCAAGACTTTAGAAAGACTCTAAAACAAATTCTGTTTCTTTTTAGTTCCTAATGTATACACATAAAAAATACTGAATTTAAATACTGAATCTTAAAATTTATGAAAAACCTTTAAAAGTACAGCTCTTTAATATTAATGATTTATTGTACGATTTATTGTATAATTAAGATCATGTTGTTACTTTGACAAGTCTAGTGTTACATATAAATTGGCATTCAAATTAATAGTGTGCATTTCTTTTCTAGTGAAAATGTATTATTATTAGTAATATTGGTATCTAGTAATGGTGGTGTTAAAAAACTATGTATTAAATTTGACTACACTGGTTGTTTTCTACAATTCTTTTACTGGGTATTATTTTACAAAATAATTTACCAACTCCAACACAGGGAAAAAAAAAAGAGTTCAAGCTGCAATATCAACCACATACCACTAGCCTCTAGTTTCAAAACTAAGAACAACCATTAGATCTACCTGAGATATACTCCGATACAGGTTGTCCATCAACATAGGTGACCTTCTTTACAACTCTTTTGTTAAGGGCTGCTTCACCTATTTCCTTCCATTCTGTACAAAGACCAAATATACTCCAAAATGAAGTTACACAAAAGTGGAGACAATAACTAAAAAATGGTTACCATATATATTCATATATACTCACTCATAAAAGTCCATCTGCAAACTGCACAGACCCAGCTCTGCCATCGCATAATGTGCCAGCCGATCTGGGTCTGAGCAGTTTGTTAGGAGCGATCAGTAGAATAAACAACACAGACCCTGATCTGCAGGTGCATTATGCTATGTACAAGTCAGGATCTTTGTTGTTTGCAATTTTATTTGACTTATAAGTGTGTACATATTGTAAGTGGTACACAATGTAGAGAAAAAAATTAAACAGGCTCTTATCATAACTGGAAGACTATGATACCCAGTGAAGAATTGTTACTGTATTTAAGCACTGTTCTCCAACTGCAATTAGTATATCCCACGATATATAAATAGACCTATCTACTTATTCCCCAAGTGTGAGAGCAAAATCTCTTTGCAACTGATCAAAGGTCAAAAGAAAAAAAAGATTACTGTTAAGAAGTGATTTTGGTGAATACATGCTAAAGTAAGCAGGATTTTACATGTTCTTTCTTTACTGCAAAATTGGACCAAATTCTTGCATAATTTGTGTTTTAACAATTTTCGGTACACCTGAACGCACATCTCAATAAGAGTAATTAATAGTTTTTCCCATTAACCTCTGACCTATTGCAAAGGTATGTAACTCTTATGCCACCTTGGTGTATGTTCTAATTGGGATATTCTTGAATTCTGATTGGCTGACTAAAGGACAGTATACATTGGCAATAGGAATCATATTTGTTCCAGCAGGCGCACTGTGCTAATATTATATGATGTCACACAAAATTATGTGATGCACATAATCTATTCTTGCCTTCTCTCTTGAGAACTGTCCTCCCACAGCAATGACTAGTGGAGTATGGTGCCCTACCTTTAGGCTCAGACATCATACCACACCAAACACTGTAGGATACCAGTTCTCCGAGGAGAAGGCTATAATAGAATACCACATATACAGACCTGCTGATGCATGTGTGCCACCATATCTGGATCTATGCCATTTAGTTTAGCACAAGTTGTTTTTTTTGGTTGTTGTTCTTGCTGTGGGCTTAATGACATTTTTCAGCACATGTTAGGCTATACATGGCAGCCATTATAACTAGCAGTGGAAGAAAACAGAAAAACTCTAGGAAACATCACCAACCCATGGGAAGCTACTGGCAAACTTTCTCATATACCCAAACTGACCAAACCCAAGACTTGAACCCAAGTGGAGAGAGATGAGATGGCAGTGATTGGTAAAGGTGAACACTTTCCATCACTCTTCCACATGAAGCCCTGGCACAGGTTATACATGAGCTAGTGTCATACAAAACAATGAAAATGCATTTTTTTCAAGCTTTCTTGAATATCCCTTTGTTGTTTAACAGTTTGCTTTAATGCAACATGGCATAAAAGTCTAGCAACAATGTTTCCTGCAAATTTTGCATCATATTTTGCTTGAAAAAAAAGCACAAGATATATCATTCATGACATCTATCTGATAAATTTGTCCAAAGATTTCTTTGTTGTGAAAATCATGCAGAAGAAAAAAAATCCAGAAAAGGATTTGTTTTTCATTTGGTACATGACATTATTAGTCCAGATTGATTTACTGGTAAAGTCAGTATTAATAAATAAATGATCTTGACATAATCTAATACAATTTAAGAAAATAAGAAATTCCCTTTTGAAAGCTATGGTGAGATACTGAAACATTTATCTATGAAACAACTTTATTTCTTTCAGTCACATTAATCTTGGCCTTTCACCTTTTGATACCAAAACTGACAGGCTTCTTTCTTACATCAAGTGTAACTCATCCACAAAGTTTGGATCAGGTCTGTATTGCAGAATGAATGCAATGAATGAATTGCAGAATTGCAGAATCAGTGACCTTGATCTTTTGACCTAAAAATCAATAGACTCTTCCTTTACAAATGCATGCCATCCACAAAGTTTCATCTAGGTCTGTGATATAGAAGTAAAGTTACTGAGTGGAAACCATTTTTATTCTTTTTTCTTTCAGTTTGTGACTCTGGACCTTTTTGATCATGAAATCAATAGAATTCTCCATACCCCAACTGCAAGCCATCCAAATGTCTGGTAAAAATATATGATGGCAAATGCAAGTTTATTGTGTGGAAACCATTTTTCTTCCTACAATTACAGTGACCTTGACCTCTTTCAACCCAAAATTTACAGGGTTCTTCTTTACTCAATGTGCAAGCCATTCACAAAGTTGGTAACTGCAGATAATGAAGAACTCAAGTTATTGTGCAGAAACCACTTTTCTTCTTAATTTAGTGACCTTGACTTCAGAGCTTTTTACCCTGGTATCAATAGGTTGTTCATTACCCAAGTGCATGCTATTCACAAAAGTTTGGTAACTGTAGATAATGGAGAAATTGGGTTATTGTATGTAAATGGATTTGCTGTAAGTATGATGCGTGGACAGCACAAAAGCATTATGTCTCCCTAAGATCCTATGGTTTCATGCTTAAGGGAGCTTGAGACCATAACTGCTATGCCATCTCCTTCAGAGCAAAGAATCATGGGTTAAACATCCATCACTGATTAAGAAATAAACACAGGCAAATAAAGAAGGTTGGTTGAATTGTACCTTGTTGGAAGAGCAATTAAAATGAAAAATACAACGATCCCTCAGTATAAAGCATCTCAGTATAACATGGTCCCTGATATAACACTTGTATGGTTATGGATCTCACGTTAAAGTATCCCAGTATAACACAATCCCTGATATAACACTTGTCTGGCCATGGAACTCACTATAAAGCATCCCAGTATAACACAATCCCTGAGATAACATTTGTATGGTCATGGGTCCAAATACAATGCACCTCAGTATAACATTGTCCTTGATATAACACTTGTATCATCATGGACTCCATTACAAAACACCTCTGTATAATATGGTCCTTGATATAACACTTGTATGGTCATGGATCCCATTACAAAGCACCTCAGTATTAACACAGTCCCAGATATATCATTTGTATGGTCATGAATACCATTACAAAGCACCTCAGTATAACATGGTGCCTGATCTAACACTTGTATGGCCATGGATTCCATTACAAAGCACCCCAGTATGTTGTTGTTGTTGTTGTTGTTGTTGTTGTGGGGCTTAACGCCATTTTTAGCACACGATAGGCTATACATGGCGGCCAGTATTAATGGTGGAGAAAGAAACCTGGAAATCCCTGGAAAGAACCACCGACCCACGAGAAGCTACTGGCAAGCTTTCTCGCACCCCAGTATAACATGGTCCTTGATATAACACTTGTATGGTCATGAATACCATCACAAAGCACCTCAGTATAACATGGTCCCTGATCTAACACTTGTATGGTCATAGATCCCATTACAAAGCAACTCAGTACAACTTTGTCCCTGATAAAATGCTTGTATGGTAACAGATTATATTATATTGGTTGAATTTATGTAATATACTGCAATATAGGGCAGACTCACCAAAGGCAAGGTACACTTTTATGGCTCCACTAAACGGAATTGAAGTGACAGAGTTAGTTCAATATTGCTGATGCACTGATAAATCACAATATTTTCTGGCAATAGTTGGGGTTGCTGTTGTGGGGTTTAATGCCATTTTTCAGCATGTGATAGCCTATACATGGAAGCCAGTATACTTAGTAGAGGAAGAAGCTGGGAAAACCTACCACCAATAGGAAGCTACTGCCAAGCTTTCTCACATACACATGTTGGTTGAGCCAAGATTTGAACCCATGCTGACATAGGCGAGATGTGTGAGTGACTTGTGAAGGCAGGTGCCTTAGACCACTTGACCACCAGGGAACCCTTCGGTGATAGTACATCAAAATATAGACCTAATTTGTAAATAATGAACAATTGTATTTTATAGTTCATATGTGTGTATGTGTGTATGATTGATTTGGATTTTTAACATAGCTTTAACAATTTTTTAGTCATATCGCTACGATATCTGCAGTGTGGCAGTTTATAATGATGTCTAGCAATGGGGCAGCAAACTGCAGACATGTAGTATTATGTCCAACCCAGTCACATTATCTTGACACCAGGCTGACCAGTCCTAACAGTCCTAACACTAACCTCTTAATGCTGAATGCCAAGCGAGGCAGCTGCTAGTACCAGTTTTATAAGTGAACTTATGACCTCCCATATCTGAGGATGCTCTAACCACTTAGGCCACTTGAGTGGTCCATATTTGTATGAAATACTATCATGATACCAATTCTGTGAAAAACAAATAACGTGATATAACATGACTAGCGACACTCAAATTAGCGAATAAGCAATGTCTTTACTAATCCAATGAGTAATCATGAATTTGTCTCTTCTTCCTGGCACCAGATATCTGGTACTTGTTGCATGAAGATTTTTCTGGCAAACAGAAAAGTTTCATTAAAACAAGAACATCCAAAAGTTTGTAACTATAATGCACCAGCATATTTTACTTGACTCTGTAAAAATCTGCACAAAACTGAACAGCACAACAAAAGAATGACTGAATTTTCTAAATTTTTCCAACCCAAACAATCAAGTTACCATTTTTGTCAAAGTTTAACAATGAAGTTGATGTAGCATGTGGATGGATGTACAGAGGGATGGATAATCATGCACACAAACACTAAAGTAATTGCAGTGTTGTTCGTACACTAAGGTGGGTTCAACAAGTACACCCTATATCTAGTAAATCATGAATTTTGCATTAAGACTATGGCACTGGATATGTAGTCTCTTCAGGTTCATATTAAACAGATGACTAGAAACCTATGAACCCTTCCATAAAAGATTTAAGAAGATGGGTGACACTATACCACAAATTCTTCAATAGAATATTTAAGGGGACCAAGAAAGTGAAGTATTGTGAAGCATTGTTTCAATGATAATTTTATGAATTTTTTTTTTTTTTCACCATGTTTGTTTCTTCACATTTTTCATTCTTGATTTTCTTTGCTTTTTGTTCTTTCAATTTAAACAAGTCCATTTTCAAATTGTTACTTGTTAAAAATAAACCCCATGCCTAAAAAATATACTAAGTCAATTCAGTCACTTCAAACTTTAATAAAAAAAAACTCAATTAAACTTTCATGTTTTGCATGGTCAGCATGATGTACTTTGAAAAACACCAATGTACACTGCATACTCACTGACATACATTGCTTCACCATTTGGAATACTCACTGGCATACAAGGCCTCAGTATATTGAATACTCACTGGCATACAAGGCCTCAGTATATGGAATACTCACTGACATACAAGATCTGAGCATATGGAATATTCACCAACATACAATGTATAGCATATGGAATATTCTCCAACATATAATGTATAGCATATGGAATATTCACCAACATACAATTTATAGCATATGGAATATTCACCAACATACAATGTATAGCATATGGAATATTCCCATCTGAACATAACACACTAAACTTCCCTAAACTGGACACTGTTGTGGCCAAAAAATGTGTCCTATTTAGATACGTCACCAGAATATGGAGGTCTAATTAATACAAGAAAAGCCTTATTGTGACTAAAATATTTGACCTGGCAGCAAAGGAGACCAGGGTTCCAATGGACAGGTGTTGGGAAATTTATCCGAATCATGTCATGTTCTGAATTCTTCAATATCAAAATGTTGTAATAGTCTAATATTTTGACAAGTCCATATATAGATGTGTATGTCAATTATTATCTATTTCATGCAAAAAGCTATTGCAAGAAAAAAGCTATTGTAAAATCTTTATGAGAAAAGCACATTTTTACAACACTGACTAAGGAAGCATTTACAGACAAGTGATAGAATATTGCAGGGTACATAAAATTCAAGGATCTTGTTTCCCTTATATTAAAAATCATTGAATGTCAATATGCATGTTATTAAATAAAGAAGTAGCAGCATCAGTTAGTAACTTAAAATCAGCTTCATCACAATTCTTTTTTCATCTTTGTTTTCTACTCATCGCTGTATATCAGGAAAAGTGAAATTATTTGAATACTTTCCATGTAAAGTTTTCTAAATGTAAATTTTGCAAAATCAACTACATTTTTTAAAAAATCGGAGCATGCATTGCATACTTGTGAAAAAAATTCTGTTTTTTCATTTTTGAATGAGCTAAGAACAAGATTTTGAGTTGTTACCACAGTAAAATAATTCTGATGATAAAATGTTTAGAACATTAGATATTTAATGCCCAACTGTAAACAAGAAAACCCCAAAACAATAAAGCATGCAGCAATAAAGGGAAGAAATGGATGGCAAACAAATGTGCTGGAAAAAGTTGGCAGTAAGTAAAAGAAAACAACAGTGAAAAGTTTATCCTGAAAGGTAAATGTATGTGAAAATGTGGGAAGAAAAGTTAGGTTTATCCCATGTTACTGGACTAAAGGGCCACTCATTTACCTGGTTCCTGATCTGGCAAGGCAGCCATTCCATCATCTGCTTCACCAACAGCTTCACTTTGAGGTAGATACTGATCAGTAAAAACATCTATATCTGTTTCAACAGTATCATCTTTTTGTGTTTCCTTTGCTTGAATATGTGCTTGTCGTATTGTCTTTCTGACAATATGTGCTGCAAATTCTTCAGAAGTGGCATCTCCAAAATCAACTGGTGACCCTGACCTTGGACTAGGACTTGGCGATATTCTTTCTTCCCTAATCTTGCGGGTTTGTTCGATTTCAATTGATCCTGATCGAGACCTGCTTTTATGACTCTCATGACTTTCCACAAGGCTCCTAAGTACCACTGTTCCATCATCAAGAACTTCTTCTACTTGGCCAATTTCTGCTTCAAGAAAATCTTCTTCACCCTCCTCTTCAGTGAAACTACTGCTGGATGAGGAACTTGAATCCTCCCCTTGTACAAAGGCTGTCTCAGTTCCTGGGATAACTTCCTCAATCTCATAGCCTTCATCCTCAACCTTCCCCTCTTGATCAAAAGACATCCGGTGTGTTTTGACATGATGGACCATTCTGTTATAAATGACCTGTCTTTTGACTCTAGTACCATCTGGCAGCACTGTCTCTTCATCCTCAACTTTTGTAACACTCTTTGGAGGTGCATCAAAGATTTCCAAGATCTCCTCTTTGGAGGTCCCTGGTACCTCTACATCTTTATCTTCACAAAGATCCTCCTCACCTTCTGTAGATTTCCAGCTTGTTCTGATATGCCTTAGAGAGTGATGACGTACTTTTTGGGTCTTGTGAACGGTTCCATCTTCAAGTATCTCTTCTTTCTCTTCAACATCAACTTCTTCCCTCACAGGTCCTTCTACTTCCACAAACTCCACATTCTCATTGCTACCAAAAGTGACAAATTTTTCGGGCACATGTCGGATACGCCTATGTCTAATCACAGTTCCATTGTCCAAGACCTCTTCATAGTACAGCTGATCATCACCAATGGCTGAATCAAACACTGCAAAGCAAAGGGGACCATTGGCCAACTGATAACTAACATCCATGTTACTGATATATGAAATTTTGTCCAATACAAACTGATGTAAAATGGAGTGGACTGTGTGCCTAAAGAAGATTAATCTCAATTTGAGTGAAGAGATGACAAGCACAATGGAAAGACATGGTACAAGAATGTCTTCAGAGTATGTCTACCACTCATGTCTCAGGTGCATCGCCTTTGACAAGGTCTGGCCTTTTTTTAAATCAATGATTAGTAGAAAAATAATTGTATCATTACAAAACTTTTAAAAAATGTATGCTCAGGAAGAATATATTTAAGCCTGAAGCTCTGATTTTGCAAAAATGAAACACCTTGAAGCAAAGAATGTTGCACGTACAAAAGCCTTAAGCATACAACAGAAACAATGAAAAAATTTTTTGAAAAAGCATTATGCTGAGTATTATTTGTCCATGCACAAATTACATGGTTGTTTTGAAGTGTTTCAATTTGAACTACAATTTTGATACAAATTCCTGGTTGCTATCATCTTCTTCAAAGGAGAAAACTTCCCTTTTGACAAAACAAGTCTGACTTTCACCTAGTAAATATATTAGAATTTTAAATTAACACTTAACACAAAATCAAAGATATTGTTAGATATATATTTTTCAGATAAGCCAATCAATAAATTTAATATTGTTATAATGTGGATCATGACTACTGTATATGGGTATTCTTAAAATGTGGAGCAGACTTTTCTGTACACAGCTAAACAGTTTGAACCTCAATCCTTACATGTTCTAGTGATTACTGGTTCGTTAACATCCCCACCCCCAACCCAAGTTGAACCTGCTCTGAGTAACACTTGTTAATGCTTATACTATTAAAACAACAGCAGCACCAACAACAATGGACATATATCAACATGAGCCAATACTTCATAGTATTGAATAAACTCATCTCTGGAGTATCATGGAGTAATATAACTATTCACTTCACAAACTCCTTGGCTGTTTAAACCAGATTTTTAATAATTTATATCAAATCAAGTCTTGCAAACCAAACAAATTCATTCTGTTTCTCCACATAATTACCAAAAAACACTATATGCGTAAGACTGGAATAGATCACTTTTTATTTGATGGTTATGAACCATCTAAAATAACTTTAAAGTTATTGAACCCAAACTGCAAATTTTTTTTTCATGACGTCTGCAAATCTCAGCATTGAATTACTGAGGTTATTTTCTTAAAATATAAAGTATACTTGGACTAGATATGTATTGTCTACAAATGGCTTAAGTAATTATTTCTGAATTTCTGTAACAAATTTTTTAAAATATTAGTCATTTTTTTAAAATACTGAGTACATGCTATATAAACAATAAAGCCTTTGAATGAACTGTCAGCTGCAAGATCAAAAATGTGACAAAGTATTAAATATTGCATATTTGTATTGTGAACTAACAGATTTTATTATTAATTAAAAAAATTTCTACTTAGAATCACTTCATTCCTAATGTTATTTAAGAAACTACCAGTATTTAATTTCTATAATTTTTCCCCAATTGAAACCAAATGAACCAGATGCATACAAGGACAAAATCGGTACAAAAGTTTGGACAATGGGGCCTTTTTAACATTACAATGTAGCTTTTGTACTGCTTTTTAGAATGCAAGTACATTGTATTTTGTCTGCAATTCATTGTCCCCTCTAATATAGTCATACACCATCAATCAATTAAATTATATCTGATCTTTCTTTCCTCAGACAGCTTTTCTTCCAATATTTTTTATGTGTAAATTCAAGGACCTAAAATGACAATTGTATTTTCACCAGCAATTATTTGTAAGCTTGAAAAAATAATGTGTAAATGTACCAAAATTAAAGACAACAGCATATTAAGTTTCCTAAAAAAAATATAAGTATATATATTAAAGATAGTGATCCATAAATTAAAACTAAACAATGTCACTGTGACAAGTAGGGCACACTGGCCAATACTCTAACAACATTTACCAATATTTTATAAAGAAAAATTTACCAATCTTTTGCTCAGAAAAACTTCAAGCAAGCAGTAAAAAAACCCAATAGAAACAATAAAAAAAGAGAAACAATGGTGTCCCCTGTGTGGCTGGGGTGGAGGAACCAATGCAGAAGATATCTGGTTATTAAAGTCAGAAATTAGAACTAAAACAAATTGGATCCTTGTTAAGTGGTGCAAGCTCTCCACTTTCATACATGTGAGCCATAAGGTAACAAAGACTAGGAATGGCTTGCATCTTAACAGGATTGGGAATGGCTTTTAAATAATAAAACTAGGCATGACTTTTGTATTATTAAGACTAGGAACGACTTTTGTATCATAAGACAAGGAATGGTTTTTGTATCATAAGACTAGGAATGGCTTTTGCATCATAATAAGACTAGGAATGACTTTTGTATCATAAAACTAGGAAGGGTTTTTGTATCACAAGACTAGAAGGGACTTTTGGATCATAGTAAGACTAGGACTGACTATTGTATCTTAAGACATGGAATGATTTTTGTATCATAAGACCAGGAATGGTTTTTGTATCATAAACCAGGAATGGTTTTTGTATCATAAGACCAGGAATGGTTTTTGTATCTTAAGACCATGAATGGCTTTCATCATAATATGTTACAGCATTAAACCATACAAGAGTCCCTGTGGGGCTGATTCTCCACTGGCCAAAAGGGGTTTGAGGGAATATATGGCAAATTTAGTTTCTTTCTTCCTTTAATTGCTGAGCAATGAACCATTTCTGGCATTCTTGAGTTACTCTGACAAACCAAATTTTAGTCACAAAAATTTTTTTTTTTGTTTCAGTTAATATATTCACAAGATTAGTGCAGTAAAAAATCTTATCATAAACTTTGACCTTGATTCTGATATTGTGGATGAAAGAGTAATTAATTTCAGATGGAGTCAAGATATAATCACATTTCAGGTTTGATTCAATTCATAATTCTTTTGCAACCCCTCCCCCCTCAACCAGCATTATTCAATTTTTTTCTTCAAATATATCCATCAACTGGGTCTGATAAAAAAAAAGACTCCATTAACTGATACTTGCTTATTTTTTATGATCCTCACAGGCCTGGGCCCTGGGCAGATAGAAACCCATTACAAGACCTTTGAACTTGATATCAATGACTGTCAACAGGTTTATTTAAAAACAATACAAAGTCTTGTCATAATTCATCTGTATATGTATATAAATGTTACTGTGTTCTAATTTAATATAAAATCCAAGCAGTGACCTATTCACACAGCCCCCAAGTAGCGCAGGTATGGTTTTCAAAGTCATATACTATATCATATTTGTGGTCAGTCCTGCAATATTTTCACTTAAAACCAATCATATATTGCAAAATGTTTGGTAAAACCCCATGATAATGCCAGATTCCATTCAAGTGGAGTAGTGATAATGATTATTTTAATGGCCACTATGGTTACCATGTTGGAGGTCAAATAAGAGGACATGCAGGAGAGTGGGTGTATCTGTTATCAGTATAAATAAGACTTTTAATTAAAATCCCATGTCTCTATGTAGCAATAACAAGATATTTAAGTTAGGATTGCCATATCTGAAGCCAGATTGGAATGATTTTTATTCTGGGCTAACTACACAAAATAAGACTTTTGATGAAACTCCATGTCAATATGACAACTGCCACAATAGCCTTGTTGGATGTGAGATTGGCACTGTCTTCATTCAAAACCAACATGATATACAAAAAAAGCATCTGACAGAACTATCAATTCATGAGGAGCAATAGCAAGCTTTTCAAGATGGTCCTTGTAGCAACCATATTACATGTCTGAGGGCCACCATTTTCATGTGGCTTATCTAGGCCTTGGGATGATCCAGTCTGTCAAGTTTCATGACTTTCCTCCACAGTGTTAAGAAGTACATGTAGTGATAACAAAGATGTGCTAACAGATGGACAAAAAACAGATGCTGGATGCCAAACAGGCCATGGCACAAGATTTAACTGCATTCAACAAGTAGAGCTAATAATATGCTTCTAACTGAAACAACAAATCTGGCCACAACAAATTCTTTGATCCAACTTGCAGTTTTAAGAGCAAAAGAAATGCAAACATCAGTGAAAAGAAAGAAAAAAAACAAACAAATCTAAATTAAAAATACTGAAAAACAGCTATTAAAGTATAGTTCTATAAACTGTGCACATGTTTAATAATGCAAGAACTGCTCTGAAAGTAATGCAATTTTTTCTTAGTTATTTTAAAAAAAAAAAATAGTTTGTGGGAAATTGATCACGAGATTTGCTACCTGAATGGGTATCATTTTCTACCATTTATTTTCCATCTTGGACATCTGAATTCTTATTTAATTTCCCTTAATTCACGGATGTATTTTTCATTTCTGGAACATCTGTATTCACCTAGTTTGTTTTTTCTAATAGTTTTCTTCAATTTTTCTATATCTCAGGTCTTCAGCTTTTGAAATAACACAGCACACTAGTCACATTCAACATAACCACTGCAAACTTTGTTAACTGATAATGTAGAAGGCTGGAGCAAAACCTGCATTAGTGCTTGCTGTCTGTGTAAGCTAAAATGGCAAATTCAAGCTCAGTTCTCTATATCTCACTCTGTTTCCAGATACCACTAAGCATTACATGTCACTTCTGTAACTTTTTCAAACCTTTAGGAGTGACACACATCATTTTTAAACTTCTGGCAAACCATGCAAATTCACCCAACTCAAATGACCCCACATCAATATCTGGGGTAAGTACGTAAAATAAAAATCCATGTGTAGAGAACATGAACAAAATGAGGGTTGCACCAGATGTTAAAGAGAAGATGAAGAAAAAGTGGGTAGTACCAGATGTGAAAGAGAAGATGAACAAAAATTGGGTAGTACCAGATGTGAAAGAGAAGATGAACAAAAATTGGGTTGTACCAGATGTGAAAGAGAAGATGAAGAAAAAGACTTGATGTTAATATGCAGGATGAATCAGCCATCATGCAATTAATCACCAGTTACCATCACTTGTACTTGATGCATCACAATTATTTTCAGGTTCAGCATGGACATATTATATATCCATTATTGGTAATAGTTCATTATAGTGGCACTCTGGTTACAAATGAGATCACTTATACCAAAATAAACTTCATATCTAGATTCATCGTTTTTGCCTCACCCCCACCCCCAAACTGCATCATAGTTCCATTCTCCTTGGGGGTAAATTTCTATTTTCCCTTATATTTTCTGGTAATATGTTGCCTGTAATGTCTTCGATTCTACTAACAAGAAACTGTTCTATGCTTTCTGCCATCTCTGATGAAGATACAAACTACTGAAGAGATATTAACTGTTGTTTGTGTCTCCTTCCAACAAGTTTTTCTGATGCAATCTGACCAGCCTCTTTACTCTACAGGCTCTTCTGGGCTTTTTGAAAAAATCTTAATTGGACCTTTCATTTTTAGCTGCTTTGGAATGATTTTGTTGCATTAGGTGTTGTTTGCAAAAAACCTTTGAAGCAAGTGAATGTCTTTTGCAAATTGAAATGGTTTCTTTTCTTGTTATAAATTCATGAACCTATATTTTTCAGCTGTGTCTTTACAAATTATACATCATCATCAATTCCATCTTTAACTATGTATATTAATGGTTGACCAACTTTTCCAATGAAAGTTTTATTAACTGATCTATCATTGGCCATATCCTTAACAGTGGATTCTGTGAAGACTATTTACATCACTTTCAATTAATTATTAGTTCCTGATTGTAACTTTTTATATTGTTATGGGACTAACATCTGTTCTTGATCTGCTCGGATTTATCCCAAGTTTCTACCATCCTGGCATCTTCTCTTCTAAACCTCACCAAATAATAAGCCTCTGTAGTCGGACTCTTCCAGCAATAAAATTTCCACTGAATTCATCTGCAACTGCCAAGGTCTCTTGCGCATTCAGCAGATTGTAACTGGAAGCAAGTGATTTGACCACGTATTTATTTGGCCCCTTGGACAAAGATTTATGCTGTCAACTCTCAGTTCTATTTTGCTTGCAGGGATAATTCTTAGTGATCTGGATTCAGATGTGTAATCATTTGTATGTATTTCAAGCATAACTTGATGCTAAAGAATTTAAATGTGAGTAAAAATTTCATTCCATGCAAAAAATACAGACTGATCCTCTTGTACATGTCATAGGCATGAGCTTTTAACCTGACAGGAAGGGTGAAGAAAACATCAACAGGGCTAAAAGATGCAATCCATTTCATAAAGGTTGTACACAAACAATTAGCTCATGGGATATCAATGTGTTAAAATCCAAAACTATTTAGATATTGCAGAGTTGGAGATAAGCATGCAACCCTATGGCAGATTTTAAGAGATGTACCAAAAAAATTCTAAATTAGACAAATTTATGCAAACTTGTCTTACAGCATGCAAAAAGCAGAGCTGGTTTATGTTTTAGACCTGAACATTCAAAGAGGTCATAAACTACACAACTACAAGTCTGAAGTGAATTTTTTGATGTTTAACATCAGACTTATTAAGTTAGTGAATGTATTTTTGTTTCACTGAGGACAAATGTAAACTTCTTTTTGGCTGTTGGAATGATGCCAAGTGTAGTGTTTAAAAAACTCTTTTCAGTTTTGTAAATTATGATGGAAGAAATTTGCTGCCTGCTGATGGTTAAGAGTAAGTAAAAATCTAAACATTAGGTTGCACAGAAAATGTGTGCAACCTATATTCTAAACAGTTCTGTTAAAATGTTGACCTTCATCTACACGATAACCTTTTTGAGCTTCATCCACCCATAAGCCTGTTTTACCTTCATCCACCTATGAGCCTTTTTTACCTTCATCCATCCATAAGCCTTTTTCACCTTCATTAACCTGAAAGCCTTTATGACTTTCATCCACCTGTGAGCCTATCTGACCTTCTTCTACTCATGAGCTATCTGACCTTCATCTACTCATGAGCCTTTTTGACCTTCATCTACTCATGAGCCTATCTGACCTTCTTCTACTTATGAGCCTATCTGACCTTCATCTACTCATGAGCCTATCTGACCTTCATCTACTCATGAGCCTATCTGACCTTCATCTACTTATGAGCCTATCTGACCTTCATCTACTCATGAGCCTATCTGACCTTCATCTACTCATGAGCCTATCTGACCTTCATCTACTCATGAGCCTTTTTGACCTTCATCTACCTGGGAGACATTTTGACCTTCATTGATGAAAAAGCCTTTTTCGACCTTCATCCACAAGTTGGAAATTAATAGAGAGATACCCAAGCTACCGGTGGTCATTTGATGTATTTATATTTCTCGACTGGTGGGTCATTCTTTAAACTGGATAAACGGTTCTTGGCATGTAATCCCGGTAGCAATGAGATGTGGACAAAAATGCTCTGTTGCCATGAAATATTAATACCACTGAGAGGTGAATAGAACGTGGTCTATTGCCATGTAAAACTGATACTCTCTAGAAAGACAAACAAGACACTCAACAATTTTGCTTCAATGCATATTCTATAAATTTATATTAAGAATTAAATTGCAAAACTAAATAAGAAAAACGGATAGGAAAATGAATATCCTACACTTAAAATGATTGCATGAACTTGTCTGTCCCTAAACTACCCAATTAATTTTATGTTTCAACTTAAATAACTGAAACTTTGAAATTTTCTAAATTTTGTAAGTCTTATAGCACAACTTTAAAGGAAAACTGTCTCTCATTAAAACACAGACAAAATTTCTTTATCCCATTATCTAATGAATTTAACATCTGATGTAGTTGGGATCTGCATGGAGAAACGCTCTCTTCAATTATGAAGATCAATGAATGCCTTTGTTAGCTTTCACAATATTAAGACTTTTCCAAGGGTAACTGTTATTGCTTGCTTCATAAACTTTTGTAGCTAAACATGAAGCTGGCCATGTTTAGCCTGCCCCTAAGCTATATTCCCCAAAATATAAAACTGTAAATGTGTGCATAATTCATAACCACTGGTTTTTAATTATATTTTCTACAGGACAGCATTACTCTATCCTCTTTTCATAAGGTCTTCGTTTTTTTAACTTTGAAGGCTTGTACACACAGGTGTTTTTATCTTATCTAGCAAAAACTTCAGAGTGAATTCTGTTGATAAAGAACATACAGGGACAAAAATGTCCTTTATGGACAGGTGTCCTTTATATAATAAAGAAGTTTAAAATGATCATAGATACAGAAAAACCTAAAATTGACACACTTTATAAAGCAGATTCACCATGATATTAAATTTAACATCATCAGAAATACATTAAAATGAATGCTGTCTTTTATAAGCAGGTGACCTTTATATAGTTTTACAGTGATCATAAATATGAGAAAGGAAATATAACTGATGCCCTCTGTATGCTGGCAAGCTTTATATAGTTTAAAAATATCATGAGAAAAGACCTATAAATGATGTCCTTTATAAGCAGAAAACCTTCATGAAGAGGTTTAAAATGACCATAAATTCAAGAGAAAGGGACAATAAATGTTATCTTTGTAATACAGTGAACTTTATAACCGAAGTCTTAAAATGATCAAAGGCCCATAAAGGCTGTCTTTTATAAGCAGATGATTTTTATGTAGAGGTTTTTTAATTTGTTACAAATTGATGAAAAAGGGCTTATAAACGTCATCCTTGATAAGTAGGCATACTTTATATAAAGTGGTCTGAAATAATCACAAGTATAAGAAAATGGCTGTATAAATACTGTTCTCAATAAGGAGGTTTTTGTATAAATTTATCAAAAAATATCGTAGACAGGTCTCATAGATGTGGTCCATTTTATGCCGTTGTCCTTATTATATGTTGCAAATGATTATAAATACTGGAGAAAGGACATATAAATGCTGCCTTTAATAAGCAGGTGTCATTTATATAAGGTTATACAAAGACCATAGTTATGAGAAAGGGTCCCATAAATGATGTTCTTTGTGAAATAGGTGTCCTTTATATAAGGTGTCCACTATGGCAGATTTCACTGCATTTAGTAGCATACAAAATAAAGATGTATCACTCTAAATATAATTTATAAAATTCATATGAGAATTTGGCACTCTTCAAAGTGGAGCTTCTAGATTAGGGACAATCTTAATATGCCTATCAACCTTCATAACTCATAGAATATTTGCCTATTCTGAATTTAAAAGACCATGGAACCATGAAATTTAGAAACACTTTCATCATTAGGGCCCAAATGTGTTCATATGATGTCAGCCATTTGTATCGCAACAACTCTTTTCATTGACTTTAATTGTACAGTCAAACCTGATACAGGCAGTGAGCTCCAAAGTATAAAACAATGCCCCTTGAGACAGGTGGCCATTTAAAAGACCTTTATGTACACTTAAATTTGGTTTAAGGGCTCTAAAAATGCAGCTGTTAATGGCAGGTGTTTTCTTAATAGAGGAGACCATTAAGACAAGTTTGACTATACCTTGGACGAAGAGATTAGGACAGTGAAATGATAGTGATATACTGTAAACCAGCACCATTTATCATCACATTATTTTTGAATTTCTAGTACATGCAACATAATCACCACATAAAATTATTTCAAAGAGTAGTAAAAGCTCATAATATCTTATGTTGCATTAACATAGTTTTTTTTTGTTGAAATTCAGTTCCTTTACTTATCACTTCATGTAAAATTCTTCACTAGCATATTAATTAAAATCAGCAATCCTTGAATGAATTAAGAATTGTTAAAATGAAATTTAAAAAAGTGAAGAAAAATGCGAAAATAGAAAGCTGATTTTATAATTGATGACAAGCTGGAGGGGAAAAATAAAGAGAAAGTCAAAGCAGAAGATGAAAACCATACTGACATATATGCACAAACACAGGACTCTTTTAGTTGATCTCTCACTCAAACACAGGACTCTTTTAGTTAATCTCTCACTCAATAATTGGGTGGATTTAAGACGGTCTTGCATGGATCATCTTTCTTTGCCTTGAGATCTTCTTCAGCTGGTCTTCAGCTCAAGCTGTTGGTATTACTGATATGTCATGTGGGTCATAAGAAACTATGACAATACTGTAATGACATCACTTTTCCATAAGCTCTAAACTATTCATGTCTGGAAAAATCTTTGTTGAGAGTATGCACTGCTATAAGCAAGAGAAATGGCAGTGTAAACACAAGGTGCAACGACAGCAAAGAGGTACCCAAACCAAAAAGCATAATATATACACACACAATCATTACAACAATGGGAGAAGAACTGAAATATCCTGCTTTGAAAAGGTCCAAAACACTGACCTTAACCAAACTGTAAGCATGGTACTGTCAAAGAAACAAGAGGCCTAATTTGGCCTGATATCTCTACTTGCATAACCTGCAAGTTGACCAAAGAGGCTAATGCAGCATTGTAAAAACACACCTATGTAATCTCCCAAACTTTATCTTGTATCAATTGCACCTATTTTAACAGTCTGACCCCCCCCCCCATAAAGGAATCAATATTATGCATTAATCCTGCTTATCCAGATCTTAATGATATAAACTTATTTAACCACCTTTATCGGAATCAGATGAGAAATAAAGTCTCTAGAGAGGTATAAAGCCAATCTGATGCAAGATCATCTCTGTAACATGCACAAATCACATTTATTACAGAACCTGTCCAACACTTGATGATGCAAACTTATTTATCAGGTCTGTGCAAAATCCAATCAAAGTTAGATCTCCTGAGTGGTAACAAGCTCAAAAAATCAAGCACAAGCCTGATTAAAAAAAAAGAGCTTAGATCTTGCCCATGATCAAAGCCATTCACAATAAAACAAGTCTGATCAAATTCTGATAGAAAGTTAGACTGACTAGACTGTTCCTCCAATCTGATACAAGATTACCTCATTAATATGCATGTATCTCCTTCATTATTGTTACCGAGTTACAACAAGCTCAGCAAATCAGATACAATCCTGACTCCTAAATGAGCTAAGACCTTGCTCATAATCAAACAAATCCACCGTCTTCTTGTCACAAGACTATTAAACAAGTCTGATCAAAGATCAATCAGAAAATGAGTCAATCAGCTATGGTCCAGCTCATCCAATCTGATGCAAGATCACCTCATTAATATGCATGGGATCTCCTTAATAATCCTATTTTTCCTGAATGCTATGATATAAGCCCATTTGCCAAGCATGAAAAACTATACAAAGTGTCAAGACTGGAAACAAGTTCATCCAATTTGATGTAATATCGCCTCATTAATATGCATGGATCTTGACCATTATTGAACTTATCCATGATGTTTATGACTTAAACCTACATTCCAAGTTTGATCAAAACTGAATCATAAACATGTCCTCCAAAATGGATGATGCACAGCGGATGCAGGGCCATACCATAAGTGCATAGCCAGGTGTGCCCAAAATGATAGCCTTTTGAATGAGATAGAAATCCCAGTTTACATATTTCTTCTATAACAAACTGATCTAATTCAAAACCAATACTATGATCATTCAAGATTTCTTCATTTTTCTATCGTTCCTTGACAGTCAAATCAAAATTTATGTTTTTCTGTTAGGTGGAACATTTGGGAGATAAGTAAATTTTCTTAAACACTGACAGCAAGCACACGCATGTTTGTATAAGCTGAATAAAATGAACGACAAAGGGCTGAAACATGGGATTAATTCTTTGATGATGTGTCATTTTAGGCTAAATTCCACAGGGTCTTAATTTACACATTGTCAAGATCTTACTGCCAGTTGTAAAATAAGTAAATTTCTTATCTTCAACAATAATACAGTTTAAGATTTTGCCTAAAACAATATGCAAGCTTTGTTCATTGCCTATGTTATGTTAATGAAATGCAAAGTAAGTGAATTTAGCAATTAGAAAAATCATAGTTTCAGCCCCATCTCTGACAGCTATAATGATACTGTAACTGGAAATAGGAATTCACAGATATTGATGATTATCAAAGCATATCAACTGCCATTAATTTTGTTTAATACGTTACACTTGAAAAGATATGGTTTATTAATTTCATTTCACTGTACCATTTATTTTGTTTTTACAGCTCACTTGTAAAAGATTTACCACAGACTATTTAAAAAAGTGATGTAAACTTGTTGGTAAATACTGTTCAAATGAAAAATCCATCACTACTCTGAAATACTTCATGCAGTTATTCTATTCCAATTCCCACATGAGTAAACCTATTTGGCACTTGCACTCTGAGACTGCGAAACAATGAGATGCCAAGAATATTGAAAATGAATTGCTTTTTCTCCAAAAATTTACTGTGCTCTTTTTAGCAGCTTACAGAACAAATCTACAAAAAATTATTATCCATCTTGCTTTCATTTACATGTTTATCACAGAAATAACCAACCTTTAAAAGCAAATATTAAATGCTTCTTCATCAAACATTTAGGTGGAAGATGAAAATTCTTGATAGAACCTAACTTTGTCAATGATAGAATTACTTTTATTTGATTCACTGTGATAGTCAAGTTATTCAAGAACAATGTACATGTACCAACATGAACAGTGCACAAAGACCCAGGATAATCAAACAAAGAATCTTTAAAGATGGCTACTCTTCAATTTTGGAAAACAAATAAAGTCTGCTCTTGTAGGACTGAAGTATGGCCATCAGTTAGCACAAAAAGTACAATATACAATCAAAATTTTAGCTGAAGACAAAAAGTAATTTTCTTGTATGTAGTTTCACAATTTTAAGCACTGTAGCTAACCAAGACACTTTTTTCAAAGCAAGACTCCCAAGAATAGATAGAATCCTAAATAACACTGTCAAAGAATATTGTCTCTATAAATCCACTTTAAACACTGATCATGAAGGAAATTTTAAAAAGAAATAAATACATCATAGGTTCAAGCTTCATGCTGGAGTCATTATTTCTAAATTGCAAATGATGTCAAAATCAGTCATATTAGTACACATCATAAATAAATGGCTTGGTCCTACCAAACATACACACTGACTATGGATTAAGTCAAGTGAGACAACTTTTCTGGCTGACTAAAGCAACTCCAAAAATGTGTTCTGATCATGACAATTTAGAAATGTAAATTCCTGGAGCAGCTTTCTGCCCTGTGCATTAAAAAGATTTTTTGAGACCTTTTTCAGTTAAAAACTATTCAGTTCAACTTATTAAGCTGGCATATATGTATGTATGTATGTATGTATGTATGTATGTATGTATGTTGACAGAATTTGGTCTAATGGCATATCTCAAAGCATAATTTTAGTCTTTTATGTCCCCATTTCCTGAGAAATTTTTGTTAAAGTCCTCAATAATAACCAAAATTATATTATCTGCATAAAAATCCACTGGAGCAGTCAGCCTGAGGACCTTGTTAATCAGGTCCCAAGATTACAGCTTTCACCAACAGATGAAGACAAAATTCTGACATTTTGATTGGTCTATGATTTTTTGATGTTGACCAATCAGATATCAGAATTTTGAACTGACCCTGTTTTCAAGACAAAACTTATTTGTAATCTCTGTGGCCAGATCCATTCTGTTTATTTGAAATGAATATAAAATTGATATAGATTTATTTATGGTAATAGCAGATCAGTGTCTGGGTTACTGGCTATTTGAGACATCTTTTATACAAACAGGAAAGAGTATGTACATAAGCTGACCCTTCTAAAGCCTACTCACAAATGTGGTACTGTCTTGCATCCCAAGCCTGACATATCCTTGTCATTTATGCATGGTCCATTGCTACTGGAATCTCTCATCATGTGATCTGTGACCTCACCTTTGCTTTGTGGTTGGATAGCATTGCAACAAGTAGGTAACTAGAAGTGATTTACTGCAACTGTGACAGCAAGAATACCATAAATGGTGGTTAATATACTCATCCCATGTTTAAAAGTCCTCTATGTGGAGTAACGAAATTTGTAGCCAGAAACCTTTTTTCTTCTTCCAGTCAATGTCCATGACTTTTGACCTGATGCCAAGATCAGTAAGCTTCTTCCTTACCCAAAATGTATGTGGTCCATAAAGTATGGTCCAGGTCTGGGATGCAGAACTAATGTTACTGGGTGAAACCTATTTCCTTCTTGCAGTACAAGTGACCTCAACCTCTGACTTCACAACTGATAGGTTTCTTACTACCCATTCTGCAAGCTATGTACTAGGTTTCTTACTACCCATACTGTAAGCTATGTACTAGGTTTCTTACTACCCATACTGCAAGCTATGTACCAGGTTTCTTATTACCCATACTGCAAGCTATGTACTAGGTTTCTCACTACCCATACTGCAAGCTATGTACTAGGTTTGATCCAGATTAGTGATGTTTAGCTAAGGTTACTGTGCAAAAACTATTTTTTATTTTCTCTGTCACTGACCTTTTGAACCCAAAATTGATAGGGTTTTTCCTCAAGTATAAGCCATTCACAGAAGACAAAGAACTCAACAACTATGTGGAAACCCTTTTCCTTGTTTAGTCAGTCACCTGAGTTTTCGACCCCAAAATATCGTTTCTTTCTTGTCCATGTGAAAACCATCCACAAAAGTTTGGTAATTGTAGATACTCAAGACCCCGAGTTATTATGTGGAAACCATTTTTTTCCCTCAAACCTTGACCTTTGACCTTTTATTCCCAAACTCAACAAGATTCTGCCTTACATCTCGTGAAGCAATTCACGATGTTTGGTAACTACAGATGATGGAGAACTCCAGCTGTTGTGCAGAAAACATTTTTCTTCATGAAGTAAATAATCTTGACCTTTGAATTTTTTTTTCACAACCCCAAAATCGATATGGTTTCTTTGTTAACCCATGTACAAGTCATCTACAAAGTTTGGTAACTAAAGTGGGTGAAATCAAGGTATTGTGTAGAAACCATTTTCTTTTATTCAGTGATGATGACCTCAACCTTTGAGCTTTTAACCCTGAAATCATTAAGCTTCTTCTTACCCCAACAGCAAGCCATACACAAAGTTTGGTAACGGTACAAGGAGGACAAATCAAGATGTAAAATTGATAACAGATGGATGAACGGACAACATCACAACTTAATACACTCTGCCTTTTGGTGGGTGTATACAAACTGATGAGTACACCTACAGAAACTGTTCTTATTATTGTGGTTTTTAAAGTGAAAAATGGGAAATTACTGGATTCAAAAGAAGTCAAACCCTGCACCAGTGATTTAAGGCCAAAATATTACTGACCTCTGCTATTTAACATTTTAAAAAAATTTCAAATGTCAAAAAATTCATTATCTATTTGTGAACCAATGGAAAAAAAAAAATGTTTTGATTCAAGTGGACAGTACACACCTCGAAGTAGTTAAAATCCTTCCATATACTAAGTGAACAATTCTTTCTAGTCTTATTCGTTTACTGAGAACCATTTTCATTCAATTATACCATTTTGTATTCAGTGTCAAATTAAATCATGCAATTGTAACAAAATGTCTGTTATTAATAATAATCTCCAAATAAATCCTGCAAAGACTCGACAGTGAACTTGGTTTACCTACAACTCTTTTGAGGCTAGGAAGGAAACTGTCGTACAGAAAGTTTTGGACCTCATCTTTTAAATCTGGGTCAGCTTATGCTTAAGTGTTAGTATTGAATACGCACACACAAATATATGTACAGTTTAGCTATAGGCAGACAAGAATAGATCGTTCTGACAAGGTAGTCAACATGGTAGTTCCTCTTCAAATCAATGAAAGCCAGTTAGGGCTATAAATTGATGTCTAGTCTGAGAAATGTAATGTTGTATAACAGTATTCCCTCATTATAATGCTATCTATGGGAACCAGAGTATAGAGCATTATAGTAAGGTTGCCATATAATGAAGTATTTTTTAATGTTTCAGTGGAATTTTGACAACAGACTGGCTCTGGTTTAATTAAAACTCATCACTGGTCCTCTTATTAAGATTTTGCATTGTCTTGCTTGTCATACTTTTTATATCCAAGATGGAGATTGTAGAAAGGATCCAAAATCAAGTTTAAGTGTTAAAAGTTTACAAACTGGCACCTGTTTAATCTTGAAAAAAAATAGTTCCTCAAATTTGTAAGAGATAAGGCAAGACTCCTTTAAAAAAATTTCAAGATTTTATCTATTTTAATCCATGGTACATGCTGAATTTTCCGTGAGAAATTTTTTTTTTTTACTAGCCCAGCAATAACAATGATATAAAAAATCCTAATATGAGGCTTGTTGTGCTTGAAAAATGGCACTGTGTTCGATCCATAATGAGTGGATGATCTAACAAAATTCTCAAGTTCTAATCCAGTATGATCAATGCATACATATACCACCACACTTCTTTCTCTGGTTCACCATGCCCTAACAACTACCTTGTATATCTATCAAGTCAGAGCCAACTAAAAACAACACAGACCATCACCAGCTGTTGCATACTATCTACACTTGCTTATAAGACAGGTCCAACTGCAAACTGCACAGACCCAGATCTGCCAACACATTATGCACCTGCAGATCTGGGTCTATGCAGTTTGTAAGGATTAATTATAAGAACAAAATAACACAGACCCTGATCTGCAGGTGCATTATTCTATGGCAGATCAGGATCTTTGTTGTTTGCAGTTTGACTCTACTTATAACCAAGTATATATGGGGGTAATGCCCTTTCAGATTAGGGTGAATCATGTTTGTTTTATTGATGCATCTAACAACTGCATAGACCAAGATATGCTGTTACATCATGTAATGGCAGATCTAGGTCTGCATATATGGTATGCTTCATATAGATGCTTTATTCTTGTCAGTCTACACAAAACAAATGACAGGTAAATGGTCAGATAGAGGATTCTATCATATATATCCTTAGTGTGTACAATTCCTCATTTCAATTCACGAAGTGCATGGTCACATTAAAAAAATGCTTTTGGCTGTTGGCTGAAATCCATGCATAGCTACCTAATAAATCTCTCCATAATATGACCTGCAACCTCAATATTGTTTTGTGTCAGATAGTACTGTAACATCTAAGTGATTCACAACACAAACATAGCTGAACTAAGCCCACAACCATGCAAAACAAAAGACTACCACAAGCCTGCTGCTCCCTCTACCATGTTATTTTGTGATGGATGATAAAGCAATGCATTGGCATGTATCTATGAAGAATCTAAATTTTGTGCTGTGTAGGTGTACTGTATTTGCCCATGTAGGAAATGATCATAATGGTTAAAATTTCATTTCTTACTAACAAAAATGACGATACTTACTTCCACTCGTGAAAGTGTTTTAAATTCATTTCAATTAATATTAAACATTGTAAAAAAATTACATTTTATATGAGAAAAATATGTTGTATATACAAAAGAAATGTCCTCTTCCGTTATTTCCCCATTCAGGCCTATAGGTAATAATTCTCAAAAAGCCTTCAGTTTTCATCTTCTAATAAGTTTTCAAAAACTGAGAAAATAAATAAAATTGTTGATTACCTTTCAGGAAGTATTTGTGTTTTGTCTCACACTTTTAGCCACATTTTTCAGCCTGAATCAAATTTTCTTCTTGATGATCATGGATGTACAACGGGAATGATTTTGATTGTTTTAAAAGATTTGCAAACATACTATATATACTTGTTTGCAAGTCAGGTCAAACTGTAAAATGCACTGGCAGATCTGGGTTTATGCAGTATGCAGTTTGTTAGAAGTAAACACCATACTCTAATCTGACTGCGTATTATGCGATGAATGATTGGGGTCTATATCGTTTGCAGTTAGACCCAACTTACAAGGGAGTATATACAGTATGTGCAACAGACTCAAAATTAAAGTTACAAAAAGAAAGATACTTGGGCATTTACAGTACATCCTGTGTAAAAGGAGCAGCAAGCTCCGAAACTTGTAACTATGGTTACCAAAAAAAGTCTGATAATCTAAATGACAACAAAAATGTTCCATGAGTAACTGTCGTAGATGAAAATTGTTGGGAAATTATGCCAGACTTCAATAAATTTGGTGATATGCAGAAGAGTGATGTCATAGCTTATACAATTACTGCATTTTTCTTAAGACCCATAATATGAATGTACTAAGGCCTCACTGCTGTGATTTCTGTAAAAAAATATAATTATCTTGTACTCTGTAATGTAAATCACTCAAAGTTGAGCAAATTTGTCTACTTGTATCTTATGTAGTGCTTTCAAAGTAGTAGCTTTAATTTTTTTTTAAAACTTTTCAAAGTGTACATCTTGGGAGATGATCTAACTTTTGGATTGAAAATTACAGTTGAAACAAGTGGAAAAATGTCTGAAAAGTGTCCATATATACATTTCAAGTCTGACTGCTAACTACCTGACTTGAAATGATACAAAGTTCATACAAAGACAACAGTGATAAAATAAACACGACATTGATACAAGCCAGTGTTGATTTTCCTTAACAGTTCTTGCACCTGATAACCCTGAACATAATGAATTTTTCAATCCACAAGTTGGACCATGTTAACTTTCGTTTCTTTTTTTATTTGACTAAGTCCCAAAATATCAGCCATAAAATTTTAACAACAAACCTGCTTTGAGTACTTCCAAACACTGAATGTAACACATGCCTTCCCGAAAGCTGGATATGAATTTTGGCAAGGGTTTAATAACAAAAATTCCTGAAATCCTTGATGACAAGTGTAAATATCAGAAGGTGATAGAAAAGGCTGATAGGAAAGCCTGCAGCCCTTATTGTTTTGTTTGTTTCTTCTCCAGATTCTTAACAGCAGAAGGACAATATTTGTTCATAAAACAAATATCTATTGGTAATTATAAGATTTTAGTATTTGTAATAATTAAGAAATGAATTATAAACCAAAATTATTTTTTAATCCATCCCTTAGGTCATCAAAAGCATTATTTATATTCTTGGCTTTTTAAATCAACCAGTAAAACTTGAAGATTTTTTTCTTTACATTCTAGTAAGTGTTAATACAGCATTCAGAATATTTTTTGAAACATGGCATTTATGACTAGATTTACTTTAAAACGTAGAGTAAATTAGGAGTACTGCTCAGATTAAACAGTTCTCTTGTTCATCTATACCTTTGTTTTCTTCTAATTTTAAGTATATGACCTCAAAAAGTATGCGTCTTCAAATTCAATATACATTTTTCAAGCTGAATTCATAAAAATCAGATACATTATGCAACAAAAGGAAAAAAACAATTTCTATTCTATATTTTTCCTTGTGTTTGAAGCAAAGATCGAAGACTTTTTTAAAAGAGTTTACACATTTTACCCAAAAGCTGAATAAAATATCATTATGGCCATCTCCATTAACTATATGTGTTGCCAATCTAAGCAACCAAATGGGGTCACATTTTGCAAGAATAAATGATAATAATGGCTTCTTTGTGTCACATTTTTTGCCCAGTGATCCTGCAAGGAGCATACAGGCTGGTGATATGATTGATTCGATTTTATGGGTGATGGGGGAGCAGCAGACTTGGCAGACATGAGGTAGACTAAAAACAGAACATGAAACACACCATAAGCTAGATGCAGACAAAGCTTTATTGCAGAATAAACGCTGTGACAAATTTTGCATTAAAGCTTAATAGAATGTGTTTGATTCCAAGTTTCTTTGAAAAATAAAAAATACAAAGCACTTATTCTAACACTAATAAAGTTTGTTAAATTTTATAAATCTGTTGCACAAGTAATCTCAGTATTGCAGAGCTGTAAAATCAAAACCTAATAATGATGCAAATAATATTGACCTATATTGTATAAAGCAACACTGTGGCAAGTTGAGCATAATATGATGACCTAATTGTAAATTGTCAGAAAAAACATTGTTTTGAAATAAACTGTATATGGCTGTTGGTACAGAATGTCCCTGAAAAACATTTTATGGTCAAAGATGAATCCCTGGAAAAAAACATTGCCTTCATGACTGAAATTTACTTTAATTATCAGCAACACCAAAACAAAATGACATTCTGCTATTCACAGCAACACCTGTTCCATTATGACACCCTGCTATTCACAGCAGCACCTGTTCCATTATGACATCCTGCTATTCACAGCAACACCTGTTCCATTATGACATCTGTTTCTCTGCCAACTTTTCATAAGAATATCCGTTCAATGCTAAAATCTAACATTATTCCATGAATACAAAAACTATATATATATATATATATATATATATATATATATATAAATACTATATATATATATATATATATATATATATATATATAGATATATATATATATATTATTGCCAACATCATCAATGCCACTATCATGAAGTACCAAAATACATGACCTACACAATAAATCTATAAATATAATAAGGACAATATTTATCAAAAAGATCCGTGGAAATGATGCAAATGTATTGTAAACAGTTTGAAAATCCCCAGTGGTCAAAAAACTAGTTAGAATCATCCATGAACAGAGTTCTGTCTTTACAAATTTACCACTCATTAAACATGTCTTAGCTAAAGAAATTAACATAAAGTAGAGAACTTTAAATTGATTTAATGATCAATTCTTTCTTGAGTATGGTGAAGTATTATGCATTTGGTATTAATAATTATCAAGATTCCCACCCACCCCAACAAACAAATTGCAGAACATTGGCAGGAATCAATGGAGGCTTTGCAGTTCAACTACTAGATATGTAACATTTCTAGTAAGATGCAGGGATACAACTTTAAATGTATATTGCTGAGATGCAATATAATTTTCATTACCAATAATTTAATTATCATAATAAAAATTAAGTAGAAAACAATTTCCTTTAGTTTTGTCATTAAGTATTGATTCTGCAGTGACTAGTATTTCTTACAGCAATGATCAAAATATATAAAGATTCAGCTCCTCCATTCATCAACAGAACTGAAATAAATGTTTCAAGCTCCAATCCTTACATTACATGTATCTTTCTGACATTCAAGAGGCTTATCTTCTCCTTCAAAATGCAGATACAGCTCCCAAGTAAAGCTTGCTTGAAACAGGACAACCTTTTGTGCCAGATTCCTAGAACTGATTTACATGCAATGATGAAAAGTTCTGATGGTGTAAAAAGTCATCTGGACCACTGAGGACTCAAATATTTTTCTTGCAAGTATACATCCTTAAAAAGCACATATAAAAAGGCAATAAGAAATAAACCTTGCTGTATATGTATAGCATTCGTGAAGTACATGTATAAATTTAAATTGAACACTTCAATGTTGTGTTTCACACAATGGACATGACGAAGACAATCACATAACATGAACATTATCAGTGGTTGAAAAACATCTCCAAATGTCCACTCATCTTGTCAGGCAAGTACTAAAAATCCATTCACCCTGTCAGGCAAGTACTAAAACTTTGTAAATAAACTTTCACTCAACTGCCAATTATAAAAATTATGTTAACAACATAAATTTGATTAAAGGCTTTTTTAAAAAACTTATTTGGTAACCCTTTCAATACCAGTTTTAAGTAATTATAAACTGTGACCTGTCTGTTCTCCTTCTCGTAAGTGTATATTAGTATTAAAGAGTGATGCACTTGTACAAGCCTGATTAAAACAAATTGAAAACAAACTCCTGGTACAAAGTATGGACTTTCATATTTCTTGACAGAACATTCTTTTAAAAAACATTGAAACACTGGTTAGCCCTGAATTGACTATCACTTGATTGGGTGAGTGACGGGAAACTTCACTTGGCTGCCTGAAATTTTCACTCACTATTCTGAGTTCAGCAAGTGATTTTTCAACCAATGATTATGTAGTCTAAGCTCTATATAAATCTATCATAAAATAGTGTACAGATTGAACATGATTATTGTGTAGATTTAATGAGTTGCTGCTCATCAAGGGCGCGTGAAAAGCTACACACCAGTTTCTTCGAAATCTTCAGCTGCCTCTGGTTGTTCTCGCTGCTGCCATTCGATTCTTTCTGCCTCGAGACGTTCTGCCAAATTGTCGACATAGTCAGTAGGTTTTTCTGAAATCAGATAAGGCAATAAACCTGAGCAATTGTAGTAGCTTGCCATCATAAATCCCCATGCATTTTATAGTATATTCCATCCCGCACATGCTGGACATTGACTCAAGGGATTATAAATGCAAAATCCATCACAAACATGGTGTCTTTGTCTATGACAAAATGTAGAAAGTTTGACTGGAAAATATGTGAAAATGTCATTGTAACTGGAATTTTGTATATTAGACCTCTGAATGCTTCCAAGATACCCTGAGGGGTGGGAGCCAAAGATACTCAATCCCCTCCAATTCTCTAGTAAAGGAACACAACAAACTTTCCTGAATTTCTACAATGCAGTTGAGGTGTGGTAACAGACAGACAGATGGAGATATGCAAGATATCACAATATCATCTGCTGAAGCATGAGTATGACCAGAGTTACATGAGTGTCAGTTCTGTAAGTCTAAATTAATGCTCTTTGATGGTGCCAAATATTTATGAACAGCAAAATACCAACTCTCACCACAGGTGAAAGGATAAAAATACAATTACAGTCAACCTGATCTGAAAAACCTCTATTTTGGAAGATCATCTGGCAGGAAACTATTTTTCTCTTTGGTCTCTAAAGACAGGTTTTACAATATCATTTTCAAATGCTGAAACCTATAGTGAAAAAAAGCATTACCAACAGGCCAACATTATTTATGCACTTTTATTAACTTTTGTATGTTTCAGAGACAAAGGATTCTTAGTCTGTCCATCAGCAACAATGTCCAATTGAATTAACCATGTATTTCTTGGGTCACAAGCTTAAACTTTCAAACTTTCTGTGACTTTCTGCCACAACTAAACATTCTCCACTGCTGTATCTTAAAGATGCTTGCAAATGCCTTTAAGACAAAGCAGAAAGTTTATGACATGTACATTTTTGTAATCATTTTTAAAATGCACAGGATTATGAAAATAAGGCAGTCTTTTCTTCATCATCCCTCAGTCTGAGTTTGGCAGAATGATACAATTACAATTAAAAATAACTAGTAAATGTGACTGACTTAAACATGGATTTAATTCTAAATAACTTTAAATTAATCTCTAACAGTCATCTGACATTAAAATGACTAGCAGATAAATACAAGTTGACTTTATACTGATTATTTCATTTCCGTTAATACACACAGATCTTGATCTATCAGTAATTGAGAACAAAAACACAAAATTTGTAAAACTGTTGATGCTGATGCTGCTGTTGCCACCAGCCAATGTGATACCTATATTGTACCAATATATGAACGTGAGAAAAATCCAATACTTTGTGTTTTAAAGGAAATCTTATTGACCGAAATAAAAATCTGATTGTTCTAACTGAAATTGACTTTCTTGGTATAAAAGGACCTCAACACTCTGATACAAACAAGCATATGAACTAAGAGGAACAAGTCCCTCCAAGATGCTTTTGTGTCCAAAGAAGAAATTCTAGGAATTCAAAATAAGGCCATTTCTTTTTTTAAACTGCTGCATGTTGACACCATATCTGATATTCTTGTGAGATATGATTTTCAAATTTGCCACTGCAGAAGCCATACTAGATGGAAGATTTAGGACAAAGTAGACACCATTAGGAGACTTATGGGTGAAAACCCCACGTTGATATGACCATCCATTCAGGAAAATTTGTGACAAGATTTTCAGTATGTTCATTGTGGCAATCATATTTGTGTTTTAGGTTTCATGGCAATCCTCCAAGCAGTTCAGAGTAGCAATAATAAGCTTGTGCCAAGAGATGGATGGACAGACGATCTACAATGGACAACAGGCTATCCCACAGGCTCTTCTGGTCATTGAACAGCAGATCTAAAAATTCTTTTGAAAAACCACCATACATATGCAAAGATTACATGCAGAGAATAAATGTTGTATATAAATATTTCATTTATATTCTTTCATTAAGAACCAAGTGAAATTAACTCATCAATCAAATTAAACAGATTTAATGTTTCATTCTTTAGAAATACTGTACATATCTTAAAATAAACACCAACACATAAATACTAGATATTCATGTAGAAGGGTTTAAAGGCACATCAGCACAATCCTGATAATACATGATAGAGTAAATCTGGGTTTCCACATCCGAGGCATATTTAACGAGAAACACAAACAAGGGCAAAATCCTAAGAATATAAAAGTCATTTTTTAAAAAATAAGCTGCATTAGTTTTTAAGAAGTCTACGATCTTAATTGGAACATCACCTCTTTACAAAAGTCTCCATTAGTCAGACCTATTCTACATCCCAGACAATCTGGGGGGAGTGGAGGTGGTGGAAAAGTTATACACTGGGGCATGACTTATCAACAGATAAATCCTCCCAACATTAAAATTTGTAAAAATGTTCTAAATGTATAGCATTGGTTTATCACTGGCAATAACTTGTCATAGAAAACTGACGGCAAATTACTCTCACTTGAAGAATTTAAAAATTACAACAGAATTTGGATAAATGGGAATAAATAAGACTGTGCTTGCAAAGATAGGTGCAACACCAGAAAATCTGCACACATAAAAAATGTACAACTGTAGGTGCAAAAAAGAAAAGAATTGATAGGTGAGGAAGAATAAAATCTACGGTAAGTGAAACTGGTATTTTTAGAATTTACATCACAAAGATCATTTCTTTGCCAGTACAAAAAATAACAAATTAATATTATGAATATCTCCAATGTTATAATTTAAATTTGGACTTGAATCTTGTAACTGAGTGAAAACATCTGTTACAGTAACTGAAGGCCCAGGCCTTCTCAATGAAATCGTCTGTTTGTTACTGTAACTGATGGCACAGGTTTGTCAGAATCTTGCACATTAAAAAACTGATCAAGAACATAATAATGAAGCTTACATACCAAGTTTTATCAATGACAGCTCAGAAATAAAGCAAATGTGGTGACAACTATTACAACCAATAGCTAGATGACCAATAAGATGCCATGGTTGATGGTCATAAGGCCCAAAGAGATTAAAAACTGTACATACATCCAATACAAAGTAATGTAAAGGCCAACACAATGAAAATCTATACATCAAATGAGCTTACTCAGGGTATAGGTTGACTGTAAAGGTGCACAAGAGGGTCATTAGTACCCCCACCCACAAGAAACTATTGTGATATAGTAATTACTGAATTCAACAATTTTTTGGGAATACATTTTTGCAGTTTTGAGAAAAATTATGCTTTTGTTGGTATTTAATTTTTTTAAAGTTTCACTACTCTTTTGACAGGTATATAAAGTCATGAATAATGGTGAATTCACAGTATTTGTAAAATTTCCAAGAAGAACAATAATGAAATCCATATGAAAATAACAACATTGATAATGAAGATCTCTTCTTTTCAGCTACATAATTCTTGTGCTGTTGCAAATCAAAAGTTTCCAAGCTTACATTTGGCAGAAATAAAACTTCACTTCTACACAGAAAGTTCTATAAAAGATGAGAAGTCCAAATGAGGAAAATGAATAGGGTACAAAAAAATATCACATCAAAAACCGTGTCTGTATGAAAGGGTACCTTCCAGGATCTCAACTTTTTCTGTTGTGCCTTTTGAATCTGTTCTGGTGATTTTACGCACAGTTTTCCAAGTTTTACCATCTTCTGTAACTTTATAGATTTCTACTACTTCTGTAACACACTCCTCCTCCTCCTCCTCAAGTTCTTCCTGTCTTTCTATTTTAGTTTCCACGTCTATATGAAGCATGCATATAGGAAGCAGAACTGGTATTTAGCAACTTTTGTTACAGGCATTTATTCACCAAAGTGAATGAAACATACATAATATACCACTTACAAGACAAATCAAACTTTAAAAAACAAAAATCCTGATCTGCCATAGCATAATGTGCCTGCAGATAAGGGTCTATGTTGTTTATTCTACTGATTACTCCAAACAAACTGCACAAGACCCAGATCTGCTGGCACATTATGTGCCAGCAGATCTTTCTGTACAGTTAGCAGTTGGGCTCATCTTATAAGCGAGTAAATATGGTAATCCATTCAAAAACTACAACAGGCATATATGATCATTCTTCTACTTGTCTGTGTCTATAAAATGTCTTCACTTTATTGTCCCATCCAATACTTGTAAAACTTCTCTAAGTGGACTTGTGATAATTTTAGTTGACTTCTGACTGGTCAGGAGTTTGAGGGAGCTACATTGGGGAAGCTTTCATGCAAGTTGGGACCTATGACTGCAGACAATAGCAAGAAGCAAGTAGTAAGAATGAGATAAACATTTGATGTAAATGTGCATTAGTGTCTGTGCATGCGTGTGAAATTATTGGTCTTTGTCAGCTGCATGATGCTTTGAGTAGTGTCTGTGTGCATGTGTGAAATTATTTGTCTCTGTCAGCTTGCCTGATGCTTTGAATAGTGTATGGATATAGGGATGTGTGTGTGTGTGTGTGTGATTTAGATTTTGAACATAGCTTTTACAATTTTTCAGTCATATCGCTACGATGTCTGCAGTGTGACAGTTTATAGTGATGTCTAGCACTGGGGCATCATGCCGCAGACATGTAGCATGATGTCCCACCCAGTCACATTATCCTGACACCAGGCCGACCAGTCCTAACACTAACCTCTTAATGCTGAGCACCAAGTGAGGCAGCTGTTAGTACCATTTTTAAAAGTCTTTGGTATGACTCGGCCAGGGTTCAAACCCATGACCTCCCACATCTGGCAGACGCTCTACCACTAGGCCACCGGAGCGGTACCCTGGAAATAGTAGTCATCAAAGACGTGAAAAAGACATTAGCCATTATGTGACCATCTTACATCTGAATCTGTGTTGTAAAGAAGCGCTTTATTACAGGGTTCATCTATATTTTCCATGGACACAAAACACTACTCAACTGTTCCAGATTAATGGAAACATTTACTTTCTCTAGCCAAAGTTATCACCTAATTCATCTTTCATGTGTCGTTATGGAGTACGATTCATATCAAATTTCCATTATTTGGAGTGGCCCAGAGACAAGACACTGCAGCAGCTTCATGCAGTATGAGTAGTAACAACTCTGACATAGTAATATGTTCTAAAAATTTTACGAGGTTGCCATCATTATCTTCTCACAACCATCTTAATCATTATATTTCAGTTCAGATTATCTGTAACCAGTCTGAAATTTGAACACAATAGCTTTAAGAATCCTTGGGTGTGAAAATTGTTTCCAACTGTACCCGTATCATGTTTTTCACTGCTTTTCTTTGGTCTCTCTTGAGAATTTTGTCAACAAGTTCTGCATTACTTGTAGCAAGTCCACAATCCAATAATTCTGTAGAATGCAACAGTGCAGTTCATAATGTTATGTACTGTTCACCATCAGAAGTTGGTCATTTTCATTGTCACTTTTTATGAGAATTTCCTCATGCTCTGTAACAAGTCATTCTTCCAATCATCACTGATTGAGTTACTGAGGAAAAGTACAATCTTTCTGTTACTCCACTTTCATCTGTTAATGTCGATTTCTTTTTCAACCATAACTCAAATATTTGCACCCTCATCCATGGTTTTGTTTGCCTTTATGTCACATTCAAATTTGTCCTGCTGGGGCCCCAAGTGGCCGAGTGGTTTAAAGTGCTCACCGTTACTGATTGCTGCCATCTCACCTCAGTCTGCATGGGTTCGAGTCTCAGGCTCGACCAATCTCAGGCTCGACCAATGTGGCTATGTGAGAAAGCTTGCCAGTAGCTTCTCATGTGTTGGTGGTTCTTTCCAGGGTTTTCCTGGGTTCTTCCTCCACTGTTTCTATTGGCTGCCATGTATAACCAATCTTGTGCTGAAAAATGGCGTTAAACCCATAACAACAGCAACAATTTGTCTTGTTACATGCACTGATGCTTCTCAAGTTCTGTAATTTTCCAATCACCAATAGCCTAAGTTTCTCACCTGAAGAACTTGAATGGAATAAAGCCATAAACCTCTCAGCTGCCTTTTTTTCCACTTTGACATGGATCAACCTTTTTGTTACCACTAACCATGCTGGTAACAATTAAAAAAACATCTCCATCTCATCACAATTAAAGATATCCTGGCTGTAATATCCCCTGGATATTATCATTCAGTCTTTTGCTCCAATCCTCTAAAGCTTCATGACTGACTTTAGCAGATTCTCCATGATGTATAGGAATTTCATATTCTGCCTAACTTTAAATCTGTTTACCACCCATCAAAAATTGCGATAATGTCATATCTTATTTCATTTGAGAAAGAAAGAGTTGCCCTTTCTTAAATAATTTAACCTGTAATTAGAATGTTCTTGGCATCCACGTTACCAAACAATTTGAAAACCATGCCATTCATTGCAGGGTACAAACATCTAGCTATAATTATCTTTTTCTGTCCATTCCATTTTCCTACTGAGGCAGAATGTTTTATCTTAGATGGTATTGCTTAATTGAGTCTTTCTGACATAAAAGTTTTCAGCAATGGTCCTATTATATTATTTCAAATTAACAAACATTTATAAATTTCAAAGATGGTTCAAGCTATCACACACTGTATCTAAAGCTTAACTGAAGTACAGTATTTTATATTTTATATAATAAGCTGAAGGAGACAGCTAGGTTGGGCTAATCCCCAGTACAAGCTTTTTTTTTATGAAAATTTGCCCAAATTTGGTTAATGAGGGAATGGGTTTAACATCAAATATGGACCTACTGAAGGCAAATTACAGTCAAAAAACCAAAGGCCTGGTATCACTTATCAGACTTGCATAACAGTTGTCACTGTTAAACAGGCTTATGTAGTATTGTATGAACACTTCCTGTTTAGAATCATACAAATACATCCTGTATAAACTTTTATATATCACTGATTTTACCTATTTTACCTGGCAAAAATTCTTTCTAAACGTAAAGAATAATAATAAACACAGTCTCTTGCTGATAATCAAAGTCATCCTGACCTTGATAATATATCAAACAGTCACAAAATATGGCTTTATTGACAGATAAATAGTTCAGCCAATCAGATGCAATATCACCTCATTAATATGCATAAATTCCTGTAACATACAAAATGTACAAGATCTTGACAATATAAACAACTACTTCAATTTTCATAAAAGTCAGATCAAAATTAGGCCTTCAAGTGTGGTGATAAACTCAGCCATTCATATGCAAGATCTCTTCAAAAATATGCATGAATCTCACTCATTTTGGAGACAGTCCAAGATCATGATGATACAAATAGGTAATAAAGTTTGATCAAAATCAGTTCATAAATTAGGCTTCGAGCAGTAACAAGTTCAGCCAGTCAGATCCAAGACTGCAACATTATTATGTGTGGATCTTGCTCATTATTGAAGCCATCCATGATCTTGATGATATAAACCCATATTACAAGTTTGATCAAAATAGGGTTAGGCTTCCAGAGTGGTAACAAGCTCAGTCAATCAGATGCAAGATCAACTCATTTTATGTGTGTGCATCTTGCTTATTAGTGAATCTGTACAAGATCTTAACAGTATAAGAATATATTCCAAGTTTGATCAAAACTGGATCAGAAATATGGCTTCCAGTGCAGTAACATCAGCCAATCAGATGCATGATCACCTCATTATTATGCAGGGATCTCAATCATTATTGCAGTAAAATAATAAAATACAGACAAACAGTCATACATACAATTATATTTTTATAAAGGATATACAACATATCAATTACTCATAAAGAAAGTTATAGGATTCATAAGTTAGATACTCTGTATCCTAACTGACCTATCACCACTTGTCAATCACGCTGATCAATTAACCAATCACTGAGTGTAAATTAGACACACCTCCAGGCATTGCTTACATCCGCCATTTTCCTCTGACAAGCTGCTTGTGGCTAGAATGAATTGATTATGATAAATATTTACATCTTTTGCAATGATTTGTTGATTTCTTGATTGATAACAGTGAAAAACAGTCATTGGGAACCTTGTAATTTTGACAGTCGATATCCAGATCGTCCAAATTGAGGAATTAGATTTATTCCTTTCCCAAAACATGGACAAAACTTCGATGGACAAAAATTTGTTTTTGAGTGTACGATTAGCTGAATATAGATGAAGTTAATGGTAATTACAATGTGTTTGTTTGCATAAAAATATGTAGAAAAGCACGTCCTGTTGATAGGTTGAAGAAAAGAAAAAGAAATTCAAATTGAAAAATATATGTAAAAATAAAATTTCTAGAATATGGGTGGAGAACCCTCTAACTTTCTGGTTTGGATGTATATTATTTTTTCTTGTATAGGAATCACTGAATTATTTTAACATTTGAAATTTGAAGGCTAGCCCCAAAAATAATGATTTATCATCTCAATCTTTCAGATACTTGAGTGACTCTTTACCTTCACACTGGGCTGAAGGAGAGATGGGGATACACCAATGCAATTAATAATAAAGAAATAAAAAAACAATGGTTTCAGATAATTATCTTCCGATATATTAAGCATGCATTTACATGTTTACGTCAACAGATGTCACTGATCAAAATTCCATCTGACAAACATAGTAGAACTTTACAATTAGTATGTACAACAGTATACTTCTAAACAGCAATTATTTAAGATTTGTTATTAATTTTTAATTTATCTACTTCTAAGAAAGCATAAATATAAGCCAGATAAAATTAAAAGGATGAGATTATATACTAAATACACTAACATCTTTTGCAGCGAATTCCTTTTACATAAATAACTTCTCGAGCAGCTTTAAAATTGATTTTATTATTTACTGAAATAAAACACTTTGGCTATTACTATACAAACTTGAACTACAAATATAAATATTGTCTACTGGAGTATAATTTATGAAACTTTGAAATATTACATTTTTAAGAATAATACAAATCACTTTTAATAAACATATCACTTTAACTGAAACATATTTCTTTGCCAAATACTGCATGTTTGTCGGAGGTTAACAGGTCGTCAAGACATGTGATTTGGTAGCCGGAGCAACCTATCATCTCATGTTAAGGTCAATTTCCTTAATACCAAGGCACTATATAAAACTGTATAAAATGTTAATTAAAAAATTTATATGTTGTATATCCTTTATAAAAATATAATTGTATGTATGACTGTCTCTATTTTATTAATTTACTGATTCAGGTTTCATTAGAGACTCATGTATCTTTTCGGTCCTGTCATATATATAAAATTGTTATAATAATGCATATCATTTATGATGTTACGGTAAATGACGTAATTATTATTTAAAATATAAAGATGTCATCTGTTTCTTTGTGCCTGAAGGAGCATACAGTAAATGCGAATCTAGTTGCACAGAATTATTGGCGTTTGTGTTGTATTTTATCCCAAATTCAATCATTATTGCACTGATCTGAGATCTTGATGCTACAGGCATATATACCAAGTCTCATCAAAACCAATCAGAAATATTGCTTCCACAGGCATAACAAGTGCAGCGAATCAGATGCAAGATCACCTAATCAATATGCATGGTTCTTGCTCAAAATGGAACCTATCCAAAAATAATGATATACGCATATATTCCAAATATGATCAAAATTAGATGAGAAATATGGCCTCCTGGGGCATAACAAGTTCAGCTATCAGAAGCAAGATAGCCTACTTAGTATGCGTAGATTTTGCTCATTATCAAACTTGTCTGATAACTTAATGATAAAAGTGTATATTCCAAGCCTGATGAAAATCAAATCGGAAATATGACCTTCAGAGTGGTAACAAGGTTTAACCAATCAGATGCAAGGTTGCCAAAATAATATGCATAGATCTCGCTCATTATCAAACACATCAAATATTCTGATCTTATGAACCCATGTTCCAAGTCTGATTGAATCAGATCAGAAATAAGGACACAGGGCAGATGTTGGATGATGCATAGTCATGCCATAAGCTCACATGGCCTTATGACCAGGATGGCTGAGAATATAGAAGTGTGAGTGATCGGGAGCTCACAAGATACTCCCATTTATGTGGCATTAGTCAGTATCTTGAAGACAGGGTTTCAGAACCAAAATGATTTTTATTTTCCAGGAGATTTTAAGGAGGAAATGACACATTTCAGAAGTCATTTTTAAAGTCTGATACTTTGATTAAAGACACAATACTGCAGCAGAAGGCACATATGCAAAAATCTTAGTTACCAGACTCAACCATGGCTACCGATGCAATGTGAGAATCATTGCAAAATCGTAAAGTTGCAGTGGAAAGATAACTTGATTTCTCTATTAAAAAAAAAGGATAACTTGATTTCTCTATAAAAAAAAAGAACTTAGTTTAGCTTTTTAATATCAAATTCCAGGACATTTTATTACAAAAAGTATTTTTCAAGTTGGTTTCCGGGATATTTTCATTGAATTCAAATTCCAGTTGGATTCCAGGACTGCCTTAAAAATCAGGAGGGCACTGGAACCCTGTAAAAAGTTTGACATTTCCTGGAAAAAATAAAGCACAATAATCCAGTCTGGGTGTATGACCCAGCTTAATCCCAAGATTCACCTATATTTTTGGTGGCTGAAAAGTGTAAAACTTTTTAAACACATTTTATCATCTTAAAATATAATTCAAAATCCTGGATAAGTGATGACAGTGGTCTAGTTTTGTGGTGTAATATGTTTTCATTCACAGATGGTCTCCACATACAAGTAGTTGAAATGATATTGGAATTCGAGCCCAGACACAAGTGTACAATTTTTATTAATGACAGAAAGGTCACAGTTATTGCATTCTGATATGGGTCACATGCTCATCCCAAAATGTACATAGCTGATGTTTGATGTCAAGAGGAGTAACTGTATGGGAGTTGCAGGGAGGACAGAATGGATGAACACAATATTCAGCAACTTTTTATAAAGCTGGTAAAGTAGCCCACAGTGACCCAGTTTTGGTACAAGACATACATTTTAAAATGCATCTTAAGCTAAAGTTTGGTGGCAACAGGTAAAAAGGTATAAGAATCAGTTCCCAGACACAATTTTGACAATTTTTTAATATAATTAAATCTGGAAAGTAGGTCAAGATCACCCAGAGTTTTGGTGTACAATTCATGTCCATCACAAGATTTACCTATAGTGCAAGTTTGATGTTAACAGATAATGTGTATAGGAGCTATAGCCCAGACTGGACAAGATGAACAGATGGACAGACTGAGAATGGACAAAGTGAATCCTACATATCACCAGCTTCTTGAAGCAGGTGTAAAAAAAATGATATTGATATGCATGTTCTTTTCAATTATGGGAAGATGTATAGTTTATGATTAAAAAAACAAAATAAATAATCATGTCTGATTCAAGTTTCATAAAATAACAAATGACAAGTATACAAAAGCAGATGACATTTATATACCTACTGTACCATGTAGGAATAGAAGATACTGTATGTGTATTTATAATTGTACAACAGACAAAACATTGTGGAAACTCATACCACATTTGACAGTCATTCAGACTATCATCACTAAATGTAAAGCTGCATATATGAATGGAAGATCCCCATGCTTTTTATTACATGGTCCACCACATGACCCTGACACACACACACACACACACACTTTGATGGTGACACAGGATTCATAACCCAAAATCCATTAACTGTCCTCCAATAAATACATGTACAAATTGTGGTATAAAAATATTAAAGAATGCCACTGTAATTGCAAATTTTATATATTTGTCTTTTGAACAAGGACCACGTTACCCCCTAAGTACCAAGACTGGTGAATTTTCCCCCAGCAGCTTAAGAGAAGTGGTTACTAACAGATAAATGAATGGAAGGACTGAGGGTACAATACTATATCTTTGCTGAAATTTAAACAAGGTTTTATGAACACTATCGTGTCTTGCCAGCCACCTGTATTGCGATGTAACCTCCGTAATCTGACTTTCATGACATGACAGCCAACTAACAGGGTTGGCTGTGATGTACCCTCTCTTTACTGACTTTCCTACCTTGTCTACTGTGATGTATTCACTCTATACTTGACTTTCCTATCTTGTCTACTGTGATGTACCCTCTCTATACTTTCATGTTTTGCCATCAATTGTACTCTGATCTACCCTCCCTATACTGATTTTCCTATCTTGCCTCCTGTGATGTACCCTCTCTGAGCTGATTTTCATGTCTTGTCTACTGTTATGTACCCTCCACATATTGACTTTCATGTCTTACCTACTGTGATGTACCCTCTCTATACTGCCATTCTTATCTTGCCAAACAACTGTACTGTGATTGTACACTCACTATATCAACTTTCAGAACACTATCATCTCTTGCAACCAACTGTACTGTGATGTACACTCACTATACTGAGTTTCAGAACACTATCATGTCTTGCCAGCCAACTGTACTGTGATGTACACTCACTATATTGACTTTCAGAACACAAGATCTTCATACTGGCATAATGTGATACCATATATACTCATGTACAAGTCGGGTCTAATGGTGAATAACACAGACCCTGATCTACTTTCACATAATATGCTGGCAGAATGGGTCTACACTGTTCTACTAATTACTCCTAACAGACTTCACAGGTTTAGATCTGCCAGTGTTTTATGCAATGGCAAATCTATGCCTATGTAGTTTGCAGTTGGACTTGTCTTATATCCAAGTACATATGGTACCTATATGTCTATATTTGGCAGGTGAAGCAAGAAGTAGTCCAAGTTAAAAGAAGATACAAGCAAAAAAGCACTGATGTAAATTACTATGGCTAATCATTCCTACATGAGGTATGCTTACACTAAGTCCAGTTTAAACGATTTTTCATCCCAATCCCCAAACCCACTCTTCAGCTGCTGGAACTTGATAACTCTCTTAAAACTGTTGTTGGTGTCTACTTATATAATTCTGTCTTGTCTGTTGCAGCCTTTGGACAACTATGGTTTAATGCCTAATTTTCTTAAGAAATGAAAACAAATATCTAGATGCAAAGCGCAGATTTGTGTGATCAACAAGTAAGAAGACACAACAAACACAAGCAAGAAAGACAGCATTCAGTTATCGAAGTGACAAACGAATGCAGTCTCTGGAGACATACTGATGATATCAAGAATTTCAAGAACTTTTAGAAATAAGCTTGCAACATCTACAGACATTGCTCACAAAAACATGAACTTGGAAATATTAAAGAGATTGATTTAAAATGTTCAGTGCTCCAAATCAAAGTTCAGAAAGTCAAGATTCAATGCAAGAAACTATTGTGCCATTAAAACTGAAGGTGAACAATATTTTGCCTGTTTGACAGGGCACCACAACAAGCAGAACTGTCTTGGATCTACAATGCTGTACTGATTTTACACTTATTTACATTGTATTGATTTTACACTCATTGTACATTACTGATTTGACATTATTTTACACTGTACTCATTTTAAAATTTGCAATAGAGTCTGGTCAAAAGCTGCACTTAACTTCTTAAATTTTCTTCTATACATTAAAATTTTAAAAAGCTTTCCTATTTCTTACTTGCAGTATATAAAGCTGACACTAGAAAAGACTACGGCAATCACAAAATTCAAGTACTTGAATGTTTAATTCTCCTAGAAATGAGTAGTTTCTTCAGTGAATCAAACTTCAAGACTTGTATTTGAGGAATTCCTTAAACTTTATTCAGACAGTTAATTGCAATTACTACCCTTTGGTATAAACTCATTGTTTCCTGGAGATTCCTTTCAATTTTGCTT
>JAECUM010004632.1:9482-40490 GCA_016617855.1 Megalonaias nervosa | reverse complement strand
AGTACAGTTTAAAGATTCAATGAGTTGCTTGGCTATGCCTTTGAGCCGCATGCCTAAAACGTTTGGCATGACAGAAATGGCCAAAGGCTATTTTCCACACTTTTTCAATACCGAAGCCAATCAACACGCCGTTCTACCCCATTTGACTGAGGCTCACTACTACGACCCCGACAACATGCGTACCGAACAACGAGAAGCTTTCTACGCATGGTACCAGACTCACGCTTCGGACCCTTTTGACTTTCAAGAAGAAATGTTAAAATATTGTCGTTCCGACGTAGACATTTTACGTCGCTGCTGTGGAAAATTTCGAGAACTGTTCATGGAACACGGAGGGATCGATCCTTTGAAAGAAGCCTGTACCATTGCCAAAGCGTGTTCCTTAGTGTATCGTCAACGATTCATGCCCGAAAGCACCTAATTGAACTAATTGGTTTCTTGTCCATTATATTCAGGCCAAATAAAACAATACATTCAATAGTTTTGAAGACTGATTGAAATTATAGTTTTGTCTTGTATGAGTATGACATACATGCTGCCAGTATTATAGTTTTCTTTTTTGAAAATTTAAAATATTTCCGTGATTGTGATAAAGATATTATGATTACTTTAATTCATTAAACTACTCCCATGATACATTTTGGGAATTCAGTGATAAAACTGAAATTGCATGAATATTGTTTATGGTGAAAGCTACAATGCAACATTGCATCCTTGTTTTATTTGTGAAAAATATTTGCTTTGAAACTTGTTAAATTTGTGAAAGTTAAATGATGCTAAAATATACTTATTTAAAATATGTTTGTTGCTTTTTGGGCATGAAATTTATCTCTACTGGTTATAGACCAGCAGAATTTACAGGATGGCCTAAAAGACCTTTTATGATGTCTAGTTATTTGTAAATGAAAAAATGGTGCCAGTGACCCCTAATATGGCTGCCAAGTGGCCATCCAGTTAATCTTGTTATCATCCCTTCTTCTTGATAGCTGTTAGTATCAACGTTGTGCTTTCAAAAGAAGACTTTATTTTGTCTAGTTGATCCTACATGAAAATGTTTGCATCATTAAATTGTAAGTTTTCTTTTCTTATCAAGAAAACATCTGGCAAATTATTGATGCCAATTAGTAATACAATTAAATAATTGTATATTAATAGCGTTAAGTTGTCTCATACTTATAAGTCCAAATATATGCTTGCATATCCCTGAATCAAGTGGTTATTTTATTTTCATGTTTTTACAAAAAATGTAACAATTATTTAACATTTGCATGGGAAATAACATTGAAATTACCAGCAAGGAGAGTGCAAATTAAATCCTCAGATTATAAACTTTGGACCACTCCAGTAGCCTAAGTGGTTAGAGTATCCGCCTTGGATATGGGTGGTCGTGGGTTTGAACCCTAAAGTCATACCAAAGACATAAAAATGGTACTTCCATCTGCCTTGCTTGGCACTCAGCATTAAGAGGTTAGTGTTAGGAATGGTCAGCCTGGTGTTAGGATAATGTGAATGAATAGGACATGATGCCACATGTCTGCAGCATGATGCACCAATGCTAGACATCTCTGTAAACTGCCACAGTACAGACATCATAGTGATATGACTCAAATTGTTAAAGCTACATTAAAAATAAAAAAACACAACACAGATTTTAAATTTCCCTGAATGGTATCATATTGATTATTGCAAAAACAAGATTTCACTGACAGAATTCTTGCAAGTTTAATTCAATTTAGTATCAAACTATAATTATGAATACATGCATTGAAAATCAGGAAATCTTGAAAATTCTGTCTTGAAAATATGCTGATTTATCATTTTTTATGAAAATTTACAGCTGTCAGAATATAATGATTTACATTATCTATACATGAAATGTCCAAATTTTCATACTGTAGGATTTGAATAGTAAGACTTTTTAACTTCCAAACCTTGTTTTGTTTGCTACACAATAACCACACTTAACTGTAGCCACACAGGTCATTGAGAACATGCAGTTGGAAGTTGCAGTTGTTGTTGTTGTATATTTTGAAATTCTGCTCACAGATCAGAAGAGCTTATCGGATGGTCTGTTGTTTATTGTCCATCATCTGGCATCTGTCCATCCATCAGCACAAGTTTGTTATCACCACTCCTAATAAACTACTTGGACTATTGCCACAATACATTCATCCATGGTCTGGTTGGACCTACATGAATATTGTTCTGCTCACACATCTAATATGTCTGCCACAATCTAGTTACTGCTACTCCTCTTGAAAGGATGGTCATATCACCATGGGGTTTTAACTAAAGACTTTTTAGGATGTGTAGTTGGTCCTAAATGAAACTTGACTGATCTGACATCAAATATGGCCATTATGGCATTCATCTTTAAATCCTTTTTTTTTACTACTTCTACTTAATGGATGGCCATATCAACATGGGTTTTCACTAAAAGACTTACTATGATGTCAAGTTGGTACTAAATAAAAATGTTCCCCAGCTGATGTCCAATATGGCAGCTACTGTGGCCATCTTGAAATCTTATTGCTGCTCCTTATACATGGACAGTCATATAATTTTCACTAAAAGTCCAATTATCATGCCTAGTCAGTCCTATATAAAATTGTGCTGATCTGAAGGCCAATATTCCCAAAATGACAGCAATCTTGAAAATCTTTGTACTGTAACTCATGAACAGAAAGTTATATTGGCATGGAGTTTTCATTAAAAGACTTACAATGATGTCCATTTGGTCTTCAATGACAATGGTGCTGATCTGACATCCAATATGGCCACCATACAGCAGCCATCTTGAAAATCTTATATCACTACTCCTGACTGGATGGTCATATCAACATGAAGTTTTAACTAAAGACTTCTTATGGTGTTTACTTGGTTCTACTTGATAATGGTGATTCTTTGACATCAAATATTTCTGCCACAGCAGCCATCTAGAAAATCTTGTTATTGCTACTCCTTCTGAACAGAAAGTCATATTGACATGGGTTGTCACCAAAAGACTTCTAATGATTTCTACTTGATCCTAAAAGAAAATGGTACTGATCTGTGGTATCATATGGCTTCCACAATGGCTGGCTTGAAAATCTTGTTGTCACTACTTCCCTGAATAAATGGTAATATCATCATAGGGTTTTCACTTAAAGACTTCTTATAATGTTTTGTTGTTCTTAAATTAAAATGTTGATCAGATGTCCAGTATGTAGCCATCTTGAAAATCTTGTTTTTGCTACTCCTCTTAAAAAGTAAGGCATTTGGAAAATGGTTTTTTCATCAAGAGTTTTCATGGTGTCTATATGGTTCTAAATGAAAAAATTAGTAACCCTCAATATTGTCACTATAGTGGCTATCTTGAAAATATTGTTATCTCTACTCCCAAATGAATCGACCTGTCAGCATGGGGACTTCACCAATATACTTCTTATGGTACCTAGTTGGTCCTTAATGAAAATGAATGTGCAAGTTGTAAACTCAGTGTGGCTGCCATGATGGCTGTCATGAAAAATCTTGTTACTACTCTCTCTGAATGGATGAGCATTATGACAGTGAGCTTTACCAAAAGACTTCTAATTATGTCTGCTTTGTCCTAATGAAAATGGTGCCAATCTGATGTCCAATATGCCCACCTGTTTCTCATATTTTAATTTGTATAGTGATTTACCTTTGTCTATAATTGAGGGAGGGAGTTGGGTGTACCTGAATATGTTTATTGGGAATTTATTTGTAAACAACATATTACACAGCTAATTCTTGTCTAAGATTTTAGATTATATTTTAAGATCATTATTACTTGAAGGTAAAGATGTTTTAACTTGGATCTGAGTTAAGGATTTTGGTATTCCCCTGGTAAAAACCAGGTCTACCTGATCTTTTACTTTGTCTTTACTAAACCTTTAGTAATATACCTGATATTGTTGATAACTTAGAATGTTCTAGAAATGAACTTTTGACTGTCATCCTGGTCATCATATTGTGTCTTAGGTTTTATATAATGGAGAAGTAAATAGAAGTTCTTCATTCCTATCTTAACATCCAAAGTGGAATCAGTCTTTTAGCTGTGTTCAGTTTTAATTTGAGAGGATTAATTTATTTAAATTATTCACTGGAATTGCAAATTGCTTAATAATAATTTTGTACTAAATCATTACTTAGGGATTATTTGTGAATTTATTTAGAGATGTTTTGGATTATATCATTGTGATACATCAAAATTGTTAGCAGATCAACCCTATTCCAGGCTATGGTTTATCAACACTTTCAAGATTGGAATTCATTTGGAATACCACTTTGAATTCATTCAGAATACTCTATCCTTTTGGACTTATTACAGAACGTTTAGAACTGTTTGGGATGTAATTCACAATACTGTAAGTTCACTTTAAATGTTCACTTTGTATTCTAAGAAAATAATTAATTCTTGATTTTTACACAATTTATTGGTTTTCTCGCATTTCTGTTACTTAGTTTAAAATGATAGAATCATAACACACCATAGTAGTCAATTTAAAAATCTTGTTATCACTGAAGAATATCAGAGATGGTTTCAGCACTCAACAGTTTAAGAAAGAAATAGTCTCATCTTGATTTCCTGGAAATTCTTTTCACCCAGTAGAGCATCAGCCGCTTCAAAGGACTCTTGTCAAAAAGGCATTGGCAATACTTCTTCAAGGCCAATTTTCTAATCCACTCCTCAGTGAGCACCCATACCTCATTGGGGAAACTAATTTTCAGGTAACTGTATTGTAAATATTGCTTAAGCAGATGTTCAGTTTTGTCTCACCTGCAATATAATTCATTGCAAAAGGCAAAACATTGTCCATCTGTCTGTCCTTCTATCTGCATCAAATTTTGGTTAATGTTTTTTGAAAGAGTAATGACTTGCATTAATTCTTTTTACACTGTTGCTGTTTTCATTTCAAACTATATATTGATGTATCTTGAACAGAGTGCAGTACTACATCAATACAAGTTAAAGTGACCTACTTTTCTCAGGTTTTTACTTTCTTATAAAATGTATTTTCAGTGCATATTATTGGCACCATTGAATTTTTATTTAGGATGTAGGAAAAAAATTTATTAGAGCAAAGATAGATCATTGTGACCCAGGTAACTCTAATATTTATACCCTATGCTTCAGTTCAAAGTATATGTGATAAATAATTATTCTTAAAAAAGCAGAGGCTTATTCTCTCATGGAAGTAATGATTTTATACTTGGACTAATATGTTTAAACTGCATAACATTTTATTTAATTAACTCATTACTCTGCATTAATGTTGGGTTTTGTATACATGTATTTGCTTTGTTTTAAAAATATACACTTAGTACAGTTCTTTCTGTAATATAACAGATAAAACCAATAAGGTGATCCGTAAGTATTTTATATAATAGCAGTTATTTTTCCTGCATATATATATATATATATATATATATATATATATATATATATATATATATATTTCAAAGTTGCTTCTTAGTAGACAGTCATTATGCAGCAAGAATGATTGTATGGAATCACATAAGGCTTTATGTCTTATCAATGAATTTGTAAAGTTTATAAAGCTTCATGGTCTGTAGATATTATGTATGATTGCTGATTATCATCATAATTTATATCAACACATGAAATTAACATGAATCAGTCTTTCAAATAGACATTCATTTTGTATTCAGTGATGTTAAAATACTAAATTACAGCATTAGCAGTTTAATTGGAGTGTTATGTAGAATGTAAGGGGCATTTATGAATGAATATTTGTAGTCTTATGGTTATTTCCTTTTGACCTCTGTAATCTGATTTAAATTGCCAGAGATTGATATCTATGCCTGATAAATATTCTCAAGATCTTTTGCTTGCCTAATTTTTGGTTAATACTAGAATTAGAAATCTTTTTTCAGGTATGTCGTCCCTAGTGTACTTACTGAGATAATTACTTCTTGGGGTACCTGAGATAATTATTTCTTGGGGTACCTTGACTTTTCATTGATTCTTTTGATTCATGCTCAGATGATGATAAAAATCAGAATGATAGAATCTGCTCAGCTTTGGTCTTTCTATAAAACAGATATCCTGAGACTGATCACATTACCTGATGAGTCAGACTGTTCATAATTGGACCACCCATTTTTGATACCAACTGAAAAATACAGGAAAAATTCACTTGAGTAATTTAGGAAACTTTTCTAGAGTTTCTTGAATCATGATATGCTATTTTAGGGATAGTTTTCTTGACTAACATATATATTATATATTCATAGCAAAATATTTTCTTACATTACGTGTGTTCCTTTTCATATCCCAGAATGCAGTTTTTTTCCATTACATATATTGCTTTTCATATCCCAGAATGTAGTTTTCCTTAGCATATATCATAATTGTACTAAGATTCCCTACTGTTATTGAGTTTTTCCTCTTACTGTATTGTATACACTGATATGATAAGAATGTCCTTACTGTTTTAACTATTGTTTTCAGAAACCTAGTTAATAACAAAATATTCCAAGATGTTGCAATATTTTGTTCTTTAACCAATTAACCTTTTGGAGCAAAACTTGGTGGAGCTAAAATATGGCAAATACAACTATCGATAATGTAATTTATATTCTTTTGGTTGGGAGGGATGCATTCCTCTCAAGTCTATGTCATACGGTATATCCCTAGTTACTAAGAATAATTTATATTTCTAATTATAGGCACTTTTCTATATATAGGCCTATTTGACCTTGAAAAATTGGCAAGCATGACAATAAAAATAAAACAGTAAATACTAGTAAGTTTGACTTTTCCTTGTACTTTAATTATTCACTTACATGTCACACATTGAAAATTTGTTTCATGTACAATAAATAGTATCCAAATTAAGCATTGGACTTAACAGTTCTTCAGTAGTAATATTGAGCCATTGTTGTCACATCATCAGAAGCATCTTTCCATTGAAAAAAAAAGAATTTTACCAATTAAGTGTGGAAATTGTCATTCAGTATATTCACAAAATTGTGCAAATTTCTGGGGCATTTTTGTGACCCCTGATCAATCCAGTTCCAATGTCCTTAGACAGTTATTTTTTTTTTTCAAGTAACATCATTCAAGCTGATTGGGACATTTTCTTAATTTCAGGCAGGAATATATATTACCCACAGTGAGCTGCTTAATGATGTTCTTTCTTGCTTTTGTTATCACAAGTCATGTTTGAGTTGCTTGGCAATTCTTGAATAGGTCCGAAAAAGGGGGGTGGGGGGAATCTGCTTATTTGTCATACAGAATATAGTAAATCATAGCCTGATTTCTCTCAGACAGGCATGCACAAAATTGATCACATCGACCTTATTTTCCTTCATTCATTATTATTTCATTAATTTTTTCAGAACATCATTTCTTGTACTGCTTGGCATGCCTTGAATATGTTGATATTGTAGTGGACAGAATAACAGTGCAGATAGATATAAGTACTTGTAATTAGAGAAACACTTGTCTTTATTTACAGTTGTAAATAATATATATTAGACAGTCTCAAAATGGCAGGTAATTGTGAATTTATCATTCTTTTTCAGAGAATATGCATTATTAGATACAAATACTAGCTATGACTTGCAATTTTTTTTATTAAAAAGGTACTGTACATGTCAGGTATCAAGATAATAAACCAAATTTTATTAGTACTATTTGCAGACAATTAAAATTGACAGGTAATGTGAATCTGTCATTCTTTTTAAGAGAGAGATTGATAAATTCACCTTACCTGCCAGTTTTAATTCTCAGAAACTTGGGTCACTGTTTTTGAATTTGATGTCTCTAGATAGCAGCCTTTATCACTGAAGGGCTTAAACACAATGTATACTGTCATGTGCAGGTGTTATCCATTCTCTGATTAAAATAGGACATTATATTTCCATTTATTCTCAATGAGCTTCTTTACAAGCATAGTCTCTCTACAAACTGAGATTTTATTTGGCTTGCTGTCTTCTACTAACCCGGACAAATCACATACACTAATCTGCATTCTTGATGATAAAAACAAATACATAAATGGACCAGTATTATACCTCGGCTTGATGGCATAACTAATTCACATGGCTTGCAGACTTCTTGAGAATCTGGTAATGTCTCTTTGTTTGTAACCGATGTCTTTGGTTTCTCCAGTATCGCCATCCAGAGTCTGCCCATCATACAACCTTGGAGCCCTACTTTTTCTAACGACTACAGCTAGTTCCCAAAGACTATGTCTTCTGATATTTACTTTGTCTCCAGTAGTCAGGTTTAGAAGCTCTTTAGCTGTTCTATCATACCGTTTCGTTTGCTTACATTTCTTTTCACTCAGTTTCTCTTTAGGTTGCTTGTTTTATAACTTGGGGACATCGCTGTAGCAGGCAAATTCGATCAAAGTCTTCAACTCATCAGTATTTGTATTGAAGATCTATGTGATCAGTTGGTGTATTTCGATATTCCAATATCAATAAATATGGGTATTTTCCATTTCTCTTTGCCTTATTGAGAATTCCTTTGACAGTTTGGGTCTTTCTGCTAAGCAATTAGACTGTGGATACTTAGGACTAATTTGTTTGAATTCCCAGGTTTTCGCAAACTGACCATATTCGTTTGAGGGGAACTGTGGGCCATGATCATTCCTTTCTTCTTATGGTAATCCCTGTCTTGCAAAAACTGATTTTGTGTATGTGATTACAGTGCTTGTTCATGTATTTTCTAACTTGGCAATTGCAAAATATCTGGAGCAGTAGTCTTCTATTAAGACATAGTTGTAATTATTCCACATAAATAAATCTTTTCTAGCCATGTCCCATGGTGCAGTAGGCTGTGTAGACAACAATGCTCTTATTTGACTTTCTATATTCCTGGTAAATAAAATAATTCAATATTGTGTCTGCAATTTGTGCATTAATGCCATGCTAGTACATAATGTCTCGTGCTCTTTGCTTGGTCTTCTCAATGCCCATGTGATTTTTGTGTTAACTCCATTAGAATTTCTTTCCGAAGTGCATCTGCTTAAAATCTTCTCTCCTTTTGTAAGTAATCTATTTCTGAAAGCTCGTCTCGGCAGTTCCAGAAGTTTCTGATTCAGACGGTACGATATGTTTATCATTTGGCCATGCCATTTATATCATTTCTTGTAAATTTCTCATTGTATGATCAAATTTAGTTCCGTTATTTATTGCTTCTAACTATGACTCTGCGATGCAGTCTATATATTTGACATGATCATGTGCACATAACACTCCATTTAACTAAGCATGTTCATATAAGATGTGTCTGTCTGTATGCTCTGGACAATGTATCTGCTACAATTAACTTTTTGCGGGGACAATAAGTTAAGTCCTAAAAGCATTCTTTGAAGTCTGGGTGGTGCGGCAGCTAGAGTTTCCTTGAGGATTGATTCTTGAGGTTTATGATCCTGATCCAGTTCCACTTGTACAGACTATAAGTGTATTGATTAAATCTTTCAAGACTAAACAACACACCTAGCAGTTCATTTTCAATCTGTTCATACATTGTTTCTGTATGTCAAACACCTTGATGCAAATCTACGGGCTTGCCTTACTGCATTAGCACTGCTCCTTGTCCCGATTTAATGCATCACAACTAACAATGACAGACTTCTTGACATCAGAACATTTCAACACAAGTTCTTTGCTTAGAATCTATTTGACATCTTCAAACACATTTTTCTGTGCAGTTTCCCAAACAAATACAATGTCACTTTAACAGTAATCTGATTGGTTATGTCACTGTAGACATTTTTGGGATAAATTCACAAGATAATTGACTGTAACCAGTAATCTTTCAATTCCTTTCCTGTCCATCAGAGCAGGCATTTCTGTGATAACTTTCACTTTGTCTGGGTCAGGATTTATATCTGATGATATCAGTATGTGCCCCACACAGCACACTTCTGCTATTCCAAATTGGCATTTTTGCAAATTCAGTGTCAGGTTTGTTTCCTGGCACTCTTTAAGACCTTTTCAGTTTTTCATTATGATCTTCCATTGAAGTTCCTCAAACAGTTATATCATCTCTCTCAGTCTCCACCCCAGGCAGGTCCTCAAAATACTGTGCTATGGGTTTTTGGAATACTTCTTGAGTAGATTTAATACCAAAAGGCATTACCAGGTAGCAGTATCTACCAAACGGGATATTAAATGTTGTCCATCACTGGCTTCCTTCATCCAGGGGTACTTGTCATCTGGTTTGGTGAAAAACTTAGTTCCAGCCATCCTTGTGGTTATGTCTTTAGTAGTATGAAGTTGATAATGCTCTCATGTGATAGCTTGATTCAAATTTCATGGATCTAGACAATTTCGTTGTTTTCCCAATTTGGGTGTTTCAACAATTACTAATGAACTGACCCATTCTGTTGGTTCATCTACTTTCCATATTATATTTTTCAGTTCCAGCTCTTCCAAAGTTGATTTAAGTGACTCTCATAAAGCTGCAGGAACCTTCCTTGGTGGATTAATGACAGGTTTCACACTTTTATCAATTGTGATATGATATTATTTGTTTTAGACATCATAGACCTTTGAATATACTAGGAATTTCATTCACGATATGGTTATCCTTCTACTTGTATTAAGTGCAAGTCTTGGGATGCTTTGAACCCAAGAATAGATGACTGTTTTGTTTTTGTGATATTCACGTGAAGTTTTTCAGTTAATGCAGTTCAATTTGCATTTGTCTGTGACAATTAGATTGTCACCAGAGTAGCTTGTGAGACAGGTCTTAGTTTTACTTCTACATTGCCAATATTTATTGTCTCAAAATTTGATTTGGAATAATGTTTACTTGTGATCCAGTATCTGTTTTAAATTTGACACCAGTACCATGAAGAGCCTGAGGGATGTGGCATTCTTCGTCACTGATTTCAGAGTTTGCCTTTGTCACAATTCCATGGAAGATGTTTCTTCCTCTTCACTTCTCATGTAAGGATGAATGTGTATGTTATTGGCCTAGAACTTACATTTTAACTACATTTAGTAGAACTTTTCCAAACATTCCACTTCTGACGCCATGTTATGTTCTGCTGAATAAAAACAACCAAAGGTTTGGTCTAACTACTTTAATGGCTTGATTACAACAAGCTGAACTTATGTGACCTGGAACTGACAGATCATTTGTATCAACAGAATGTTAAACCATATATATTATCACAAGGATGGCTGTATCAGCCTGGAGTTGTGACTAAAACACTATAGCAGTACATAGCTGGTTCTTAATTTAAATGATGCACATCTGACCTCCAACATGGCACCATAGTGACCATCTCGAAACTCGTGTTATCACCACTACTGTCGAATGAATGGCGTCATTGACTTGGGGCTTTCATTAAAACACTTTTGCAACATTTATTTTGTGCAAACTGAAACTATTGCAGATTTAACCACCAACCCGCACACTTCTAAAGTGAGTTTTAAAAACCAGACCTAATTGGTCTCGGAGTCTAGTCAAAGGTTATTGGTTGCATTTTTTTTTTTGTGCATTTTTATACTTTATTGAGTTTATTCCTTTTAACCAGATTTATTTCGTATTTTGTTAGCATTCCAATGAACGATAGTCCGCTGCTTGACGTTAATTTTAAGACTGAAAGTTTCTCCTGTTTTTATACGCATGAGTAAACAAAGAAAACAAACAAACAAACATGGATTTTCATCAAACCTTGATTTATACGACGTCAGTAACTTTGTTCTGTTCCCCACAAAATATTATATGTTGAATTAAACTTAGTATGCGGGTATAATTTTGAGATTGTCTGAGATATGCTAAGTGATATTCTATCTATCAAATCAAGTTTAAAGTCAAAGGTCATAGCAAAGAATCTTGAACTGCACTGACAGGTGTCTTGTGAACTTAAAACTTACCCAGCTAAGAAAATATTTTTTTTATACTAAATTTGGTGTGTTGGATTTTCTACAGTGTATCTTATATTGTTTCAGTACTCTTCAGTTTATACAAATGGTTAAGTGTGTACAGTCCATATAAATTTCTATGAATTCAGACATTTCTGTATTCTTCCTATATTTTGTTTAGATTCTTATAAATTCATATATTTAAAAGGACCTGGTCTAAATGCAGAAATGGACAACATTACTTGGCAATGTCTTATAAAAAAAAACATTTTAAAAAATAATTGTTCCATATAAAGAGCTTACTCTCTTTCCATATAGTATGTTTTTATATATGTACCAACACTAGCACTTCGCTAATACAAGCAAATTCACCAGTTCTTCGCGGTCATTATCGCAGGGTCCATTTCCACTGAGTGTATTTACGTGTTTCGTTTTTGCTTTCTACACATCATTTTTGATAAGTGAGTCTTTTCCGTCCGTCACTGTGTTACATATTGCATGTCCCAGGCCAGTTTCAAAGTTGCAACCAGAGTTTGTGGCAGAAGGGGTGAGAAACTAAAATCCACTGTAACTTTTCTAATTATTGCATGTGACTGTTATTTATATTTTTAATGGCTTTTTTTGCAATTATTGTCTCAAAATATTAAATAAGATTTGTTCATCAGAGACTTTTGACTGACTGTGTTCAGTCATCCATTTCCGCTAATGACATTGCTAGTGTCGTTACAAGGAAAATGTTTCTGTCATTTCTTTGTTTGAATGTCGCAAATTATAGGTGCCAGAGGATGACTAGAATTAGCATGGCTTCAATAACCATTGAGTTATAGAGCTGAAATTTAAAACACCAGCAGAAATGTTAACGTTTTTACGCTTTTGGTTATACTTGTATATAACATATTCTAGTATATTTTTTTTTTCATTCATTAGTAATAGATTTTTAGCTGTTAAGTTGAACAATGAATTTTCACACAGTCGTTCTTACAGGAAAAATTCATAGTGTAACCCTTCTATTTTGCACTTTTGTGCTCTAGTGTGAGGGCAGCAACACGAAATGCCTAAAACTACCCATAACTAGCAAAAACCACTCAAAACTATATGGAAAAGCCGATGAAAACATTGATAACGTGCCAAATTCAAACAGAAAGTCATTCTACACAAAATACTTCATTTTTTGGCATTCTATCAAACGTAAGTTTGTGTGAGTAGGTGATATGATCCCCCACATGTTAGTGTGTTATGGTTGTCGTTATCTAGGAGATGATCGACAGTGGTGTTATTGCCAGGATCGAGCAAACAATGAAATAAAAAATATGAAATTAATGGATGGAATAACAGAGATCTGAGCAAAGATATAGAATAGAACAATATGATCTCCCGTATGAAAAATATAACAATTTTATCAATTACATAAACAAAATTAATTTTGAAAATGACATTTGAAGGATACACTTTCTCTTAGAAATAGAATTACAAAATGTATGCAAAATGCAATCAGCCATTCTGTTATACCGATAAAATAAATTTCATCATAGAATCAAGTGAATGATCGAACTCACATTGCTAGCATGTCAGCATAGCCTGGTTGTTTCTCGGTCCTTTTCAAATCACTGTCGGTGACAGATCAGCTGATTTCTTTTCCTTCTCTCTCTCTCTCTCTCTCTCTCTCTCTCTCTCTCTCTCTCTCTCTCTTTTACGTCAGATATCGCCTTATCGTAATTCAACAAAGCAAAGCTAATGTGGTAAGTTTGAAACATAATACACACACAACCTATTATAATCAAATTAATGTCTCTTCCGTTGGCTGCTAGCAGCATTCCTAACTGAAATCATGCCATAACTAGACCTCTTAGATAACCTATTACATCGCACTTTGTAAATTACTAAATTATCCTCGGTTCAGAGAATTTATAACTTAATTACACAAGAGAATTAGAGGACTTCGCGTCTTGACTACATTACCTGCTAATTTGCAATTCATTTACATAGACATAGCAACATCAATTCTTAGCATACATGATAAATATCGCTTAAGACAGATAAATTAACTTTTACAATTCGTATCAGAGTAATGCATGAAATTTTTACAATACATTATTTGTATTACATACAAACCACTAAATCCGAACATATTCATATCAATGAAATAGTGTATGACATTCTTACAACACATGAATGATATAAAACTCAAGAGCAATGAATGCACGATTAACTTCTGAGCGCAAGGAAAATTTGTGCATGAATTTTTAAAACGAATGAATTCGACAAATAATTGCAAACTCACATCAATGAACAGTTTGTATGCTATTGAGATAATACCTTTGTGCCTTGTTAAGACTCGTTCTTTCTATGCAGCTCTCTCTCTCTCTCTCTCTCTCTCTCTCTCTCTCTCTCTCTCCCCCCCCCCCGTCCCTTGGACAATTTATTTAACGAGAAAAAATATTTGTTAATTTCTTCGGAGGCCCTCAGGCTTCCTTTCGGCAGGAAAACTTGGACTGCCGAATTTCGCAAGGAAAATTACTTAAAACATTGAATTTCGTCTGGGAAATACACCCACTCGTTTAGATTAGCCAGTAAGGATTCTTTTTCTCTAACCGCCAAAAATGTAATACTCCCATTAAAGTCAGAATAATTCTCTCTAGTCCGCGATTGTTAATAACTAATCCTGGACATTTTCGTTTCATAGCACCAATTTCAAATGACCCATTATTCCTAAATTTTGTCTCTGGCTTGTCTCAATTTTGTCATTTTCCACTACTTGACTTTACATTAACATCGTCTTCATCTATCTGTCTCACCGCTATTCGAACAGACTCTAATTAAAATTCACTCATGCCCCTCCCCCCACAATAAGAGAGGTTAACCATCGCAAGCTACCAATTTATTGCGAGTCTAGCCCATAAGTCAATCTTAATGGTTACGTGTCACACTGACCAGGACAAAATGTGATACGACAAAACATCTACACAAATTTTGTACCATTACAGTTTCCAAGGTGCAAAGGTATTTAGGAGTTAAGTTTTTTAATCATTGGTTATCCCTACTTTAGTATTCGCATACTTTCCCGTTTGTACCCCACCCCCGACCTACTTCAAAAACATACGACATCAAGAATATAACAACGCACAAAACTTAGTCATTTCGTTTATGAATCAATAATTTCAAACTTATATTAAACACAATAAGTACTATTAAAGGACTCAAGATTTTCAACGTTCAAGATAGCTTGTATACTGAACAAGAATGTAACATTGTTTTAAAGTTAGCTTTAAAGATCATCTCATAATACTGATACGCGCCAATAGTGTGTCACTAGGTCAATAGAATACTTAACCATATCAACATTTTCAGATTTGGTTGTGATATAGTTCCTTTTAACTAAAGGAATGCACATAATATTGGGCTTTGCACTTTCCTGAAACCAGTGCCTTTCCATACTCAATTGTCCAAAACTTTGCCATAGTTAACAAATTTCAAGCAAGGACGTAAAATGTTTATATATAAGAAATACAGAAAACAACGCATAAACTGTTTTAGATTACAAGGTGAAAAGTAGTGGATTATTAATTGCTGGCTAATGTTGAATATGGATTAATAAGTTTTACGAAAATTCTGCGAAGTATATTGATTATTCATGGTATAAAATTACTTGAATCAGTATTACGAGCTGCATGTATACAAATACATGTTACAACAAACATAGAAAAATATTTTGGCAGACGTAAAGTTTGTATACGGCCAAACAAAAAAAAAGTTGAAAATTTGGGTACAGTATGTGAAACTATGAACATACAATGCACACAAGTATGCGTGTGTGTGTGTGTGTGTGTGTGTGTGTGTGTGTGTGTGTGTGAGAGAGAGAGAGAGAGAGAGAGAGAGAGAATCTATCTATACTGGATTGAGAAATCCGATCTCATGCTCTGAACTTGTGGGCAATAGCGAATCTTCGTTGTGAAATTTGTTATCAACATGAATTTCTATATATATGTGTAAAATACTATCTGTTCAATATTGTATCAGAGAAATTTGTTTGAAAAATTATGTGTCGCTGAAATAATAACAAAACGTAGATGTCATCAAACATTCTTCACAGAAGATCACTATTGGATGTCCAAGCGGAAAAAAAATTTTATTAATGACCATCTAGACATCATAAAAAGTCTTCTGGTGAAAATTCAATGTCGATATGACTTCCCGTTTAGAAGATGCAGCGATAACAAGATTTTCAAGATGGCTGCCATATTGACGTCATATAGGACCAACGAGATATCATAGGAAGTATTTTTGTGAAAACCGTATCTTGATATGACCCTCCATTTGGGGAAAGTAGCGATAACACAATGTTCTAAATGACTGCAGTTGTGATCTTTACGTGTGTTGCTTATATATGAAAATACGTATAAGTATTTACTACGTATGTAGGTACTTTGGTAGGTAGATTAGTAGCTACATAGGCGAGTAGATTGGTTAGAAGGTTCGTAGGTCAAATTAGTCCTTACGGCTTGTAGCATTTTACTTTATTTACCTGAGAAACACGGTTTTAGAAGATTTTCAATTTCTATGCATAGATATTCAGTCGGACGGAACAATGGTTCTGAACACCCATTCTTACACCCGTTGTTTCACTAAACACTCGCACAATATAGGTGCGCGGCACTTAAGTCCGTCAATAGTTAGTTATTGTTTTAGAGGAATATATGTTTTTCATGGCATAGGTCTTAAAATGGCAGCTTTCATAGTCGGTAGTATGCGTTCGAACAACATGCAAAGCATATAGGTAACAATTATTTCTTTTTATTTTATTTATCGGCAAAGTTTTTTTTCGGGTGTCACATTCTGTTATTTTCATGACTTTCAGTTAGTATTCTTTCGTACGTTACGCTTATTATGTACGAATGTTGATATCACTTTTTGCTGGATTAAATAATAATCGAAACATAAAACTTGAACCTGTGAGAAGGTCCTGAACAGCACCAAAACTAGCCATTTTCAGGACAGTATAAATATTCATAGACATTGATCAGATGTAAAATGTTGAGAAATGAGATTGAGTCTAATGACTTTTACTGCGAGTGCTAATTCCTCAACATTGTTTTCCTCTCGTTAATGTTTTGGTATATAAGTTTGCATCAAGGCAGCCCGTCTCTAGCCTTTTCGGAGCGATTTATTATCCCCTCACAAACTCACACTACCTAAAGCGTCCCGGTCCAGCTTAAATCTAAAATGGTCCATAACAAATTAAAATTTAAGACCGCTGTGCAAACATATGGACAAACAGTTTGCTAGTTTAGAAATCTCTTTTGAGGGGGGGGGGGCGTAAATACACTAGGCACTAAGTTTCACATTCCCCACATTCTCGTAGAAAACGGGGATTGCTAGTTCTTATTTTTTTACTGACAGTCACATTCTGTAAAACCATCCCCTAGTTATCGGTTTAATTACATTGGTATTCGTCCTTATTTTCTTCACTAAGTGATTCTTTATACTTGTCATAGTTCCTGTTGTTGTTTTTGTTCCTGTCTTGGGTGAGAAAGCAACACCGTTCATGCGAACGTGCATGCCTCGGTTCAAGTGAACCTGCGCAAATCCCAGCGAACCGTTCGGTATAACTTAGCGGGATGATGCGGTATGTGTGGGTTGGTGGTTGCCGTGGGTTGGTGGTTGCGGAAATGGAATAACTGAAGAAATGTGATAGGTTACATTCGTTCTGATTTATATTTGTTAATTTCGTGATTGTTGTTGCCATTGTGTTTCCTCTCGTCTTCATTGTAGTAGCGTCTGTATTTAAGGTTGTAGTGATGGCAAGAAGTGCACCGCATTCTATCTAACCACGAATTAATACCGAGGTCCGACGTCAGATGGAAGTGTCTGTTTTGTTGATGTAGGAATTCTGTATAAATTGTATACAATATCATAATCAAATTCATATATAGTATTAGCAATTGCACACCCAGTTGATGGTAAAATGAAACGAATGAACCTGCAACGCCTTGACGATTTTTTTTTTTTATACACCAACTGCACGTTGTACGGACTCGAGGTACATATGGATGCGCACAACTAACTCGTCCACTTAAATCTTAACATCGCAGTCGGTGTATGGTTGGACAGTACTTAGTGGTTTTCTTTTATATTCTTTTATAAATCTTGACATACATCCCAGAGTATTTGACCACGAACCACTCTAGAAGCTAAAGGTCATTTAAACGAGTTGTATATGTGTGTCTGTACGAGTAGTACAAGGGATTGATATACCAATGACACCATATGGGTTTATGGGAATTTAGGATTCCAGATGACACTAATGGAAAATTAACATTACGTTTGGGTCACCACTGACGAATTGAAATGTAACATTACGGAATAAGTGCAGACAACAGTAACACTGAAATTCGCTAACATCGTCTGCAAAGCACTAATACACTTTGTCAAAAGACAAAGTTGCAAATTACACATTTGTCGTTAACTTGTGTGTGGCATGACTCAGTGGACACTGTTATTTGTTATTGCTTTTGTTTTGCTTGGGATTTTAGGGGTGGAGGTGGAGTGTTCCTCAGACTCAGCGCTTTAATTAGCTTCTCCCAGCTGATTCATTTACTGATAAATAACGAAGACTGAATATTAGGAATGTCCCTCCTCTTCGTATACAATAACTTCTAAATAGGGTAAAATGAATGGGAAAATATAGTACAACTACAATACAACACAGGTCTTTAACAACGAACATATTTACAGTGTTCACAGGTCTTTAACAACGAACATATTTACAGTGTTCACGACATTGGTTAGTGAGAGGAGGGCGTCCAAAGTTCCACGACGGTTTCTTCATCTTATCTACTTTATATACTACGTTGCCGAGCTAACAAAGGAGATAGCCAGAATGATGACAAAACCATTTTACTTTACATCATTTCAAGAGCAATGGTGTCCAAAATAAGTCAGTAAGTGGACTAGAAGGACTACAAAGCTTAGCTGACAGAGAAAATACAATGCTGTCCGAACGATGTTTGAGTTAATCTTGCTTTCTCCACTGTAATGTTTTAAATATACAGTTTTATAACCATATAGTTTTAAAAGTACTTAATTTGTTGCATATTTGCCATTTGCTCCCCTTAGATTCTCAATTTTATATATATATATATATATATATATATATATATATATATATATAATTTGTCGATGAAGGTTTCACAGCTGACATGCATACCAAATACGGAATAGTTTTCTTGTGTAAGTTACCGTCTGATGAGTCATGATTAGGACAGCAGACTCAGTGCATTCCTTGCTGAATTGGTGAGACTAATCAATTTAGCCCTAAATGTGCTATCATTGTTTAGCTAGACAGTACTCGTACAGAGGTTAGAAAAGTTTGTAATCAGTCTGTATTAATGACAAGCCTTTGTGATATCCCACCCAAAAGTGTTGAAATGAATTTAACACAACATCTCTAATTACGATTGATAAATAGTTGATATTGGCGAACATCAAGATTATCCACGATTACTCAGAACGTTTGGCATGAGCTTTCAATATCACGGACATAAAATCATAAAATAGCTGGTCTGTTATAAATGAAGTAACTAAATTACTAAACAAATAAATCACCAAATTAGAAGTAAAATAAGCAATTAAATGGCTAAATAAATTTAAAAATTAGGCAATAAATGAATACTAGAAATATAGATTTTTCCGATAGAAGCAAGTTATTTTCTTATTTTATGAAGTCAATAGAACTCCCCAAAGGAGAAAAGTCCTTAAGCTGAAATTTCATTTGAAATGTGTAATGTGTCCAGTACTGTGGCTAAACTTGCGATAACAAGATACAAAGCAAAACATTATCAACTTGTCCGGAATCAAATTCCTATGAATAATTCGACGTGAATAATTAAACACTATTCTTCCATAAAGCAGTATCGAGGTTAAATGTTATACAGAGAGGTCTATTTTGTAAATGTAGATTGTACCGATTTTTGGATTACGTATTCATTTTTTTTCTTTCTGTTTGTTCTCTGTGCATTCGTTGAACAATTTTGTGATGTGGAAAAGAAATCGACTTGAAGTTGTTTTGTATATGACAATACATATTATGCATCAAATGAGGGACAAGGACGGTTGTTTTGTATATGACCATACATATTATGCATTAAATGAGGGACAAGGAAGGTTATTTTGTATATGACCATGCATATTATGCATCAAATGAGGGACAAGGAAGGTTGTTTTGTATATGACCATACATATTATGCATTAAATGAGGGACAAGGAAGGTTGTTTTGTATATGACCATACATATTATGCATCAAATGAGGGACAAGGAAGGTTATTGTACATCCGAATTTATGTAGTTTTAACATGCCTATTATCAGTATACATAAGCAAATAACGTGTGTAAATATATAACAAGACAACGTTTACATAAATATCGAGAATCATGAAGAAAATTAGTAACCTCTATTTGATACAAACCAGATTTAAACAATGTACTATTTTCATCAGAAGACAATTAATACGAACCCTGAACTAATCGGTCAATTGTTACAATTAAAAAAAAGTGTTAAAGATCTAGATTTATAGTAAAAGCGCGAAAAGTAAAACACGAGTCGTACAATGATTCATTCACTCTATGTGTACTGCATCCTCTTATCAGCACTTTAAAAAAAAATCCAAACCAAAAACGTGATTAAAAATCGGGGCAAGAATCAATTCAAAATTTGACATTGTACTGTACTTTCATCGATTGGTCTACATGTCAGTGTGTCACTTTAGAAAAAATTGTTAGAAGTAGTTACAAGTGTCTCTCCACAACGGCATAACAGTGATTGAGTTAGACGATTAACAAATAAATCATTACAAGAAAGCTACTGTCAGTTAAACTTAACTTCGACATTGTTCTGAATTGCATACAGTCTTGTCTGCGTGAGTAGAACGCCAGATAAAATTTTCACAAATCTTCTTCAGGAGTGTAGAATAGATCCAATATGGCTAATAAGCTAAAAGGCCAGAGGACCGAGGTAGGTGGAGGTAAGTAACAATTGTCACGAAGCAAGACTAAATATTTTTGTTCTGTCCTACCAGGTCAGATGGAAGCTGCTGGAGGTCGGCCCTACATCATTGTACCGAAAACTTTACTTGCTCAGCTAAAAGGAATTCCTGGTGGCATTAATATAGTGGTGCGTAAAATCATCAGTAGTTATAAACTTGTAGCAAACTACGATCCCAGAGTCGACAATCTCGCTATCATAGGTCAAAACGAGGATATTCTGCAGTTAGCCATTCACAGTTTAAGACTTTGGGTGGATAAGGAGAGAGCCAGAAAGATAAAGTTAATCAAAAGCGGACAGATACCGTCGGATAAAGATGAAATAGAATGGGCAGACACTGAGTACGATTGTTATCTCAACAACTTAAAAGTAAACTGGGCATTTTATGGGGATTTTGCGAAAAAGGTATCACATTTGCTTGCTCCTGAGTTGGAAGAATTGAAAAGCATTGATAATAGTATCTTAGTTAGACCTACACCATCTGCAGAGAAAATAAACGAGTTGGAAATTGGGTGCGCATTTGAGATATATCCGCAAATTAAAGCGAAGGTAGAAGCAATTATTGAGAAAGCAAGACGACTTTACAAGGACGACAACTTCTTTATTCCAAAGTCAGACGAAGTGAAAGCCAATGCTTTTATAGATAAGAAAAAAGATAATAAAGATATTTTATACATTTTGACCGAGGAGTATGAACCAGAGCCTCGAATTCGAATGACAGTCTATGGTAGAAGTGGTGGACACGTCGCGACTGCGAGACTAGACTGGATTGAAGTTGCTGGTCCAGGGCTTCCTGGAAGTAATTTGGTGGAAGGATATCTCAGTGGCAAAAATACAATGGACCAAGGGACACAATTTAGTAGTCAGTTCTATAGCTCTCGAGCAGTAGATAAAACAGCTAAACCAAGAAATTCCTCACTCACATCTGGAAAGCGAAATAGTGGCGACCTACGGGTTCGTTTTGAGAAAACCAGGATCCCCCAAGGAACAAAAGACAACTTAAAGAACACGATTACAGACGAGAAACTAACAGAGAAGAAGAGTGATGCTCTCAAGGAGAACGCAGCCGTAGATGAGAAAACTAAAAACAATATGAAAAATACAACTACAGGTGTAAAAACAACAGAGAAGAAGAGCGATAATCTAAAGGAGAACGCAGCCGCAGGTGAGAATACGAAAAACAATATGAAAAATACAACTACAGGTGGAAAAACAACAGAGAAGAAGAGCGATAATCTAAAGGAGAACGCAGCTGCAGATGAGAAAACAAAAAACGATATAAAGAACACAACTACAGGTGGGAAAACAACAGAGAAGAAGAGCGATAGTTTCAAGGAGAATGCAACTGCGACTGAAAAAACAAAAACTAATATAAAGAACACAATTACAGATAGGAAAGTAACGGAGAAGAAGAGCAACACTCTCAAGGAGAACGCAACCGCAGATGAGAAAACAGAGATAAACAAGACTAATTCGAAGGAAAGCACATTTTCGGACGGAAAAGGAACAGAGAAGAAGTCATTTGATGGAATGCTGCAGGAGACAAGGATGAAAAGGAATGACAGAACCAACAAAAGAGAAGAGCCTTTTAATAAACACAAGCCATATACCCCGGAGATTGACAAGCAAGGGAGTCAAAAGGGGCATGATGGCAGCAAAAAGGATTTACATGAGAAAAAGCAAACTGAAGCAGAAAATGGCATTGAAAAGGTGGATAAAGATGAACGTAAAAAGAAAATTGTAGCTAAGACGGGCCAGGACATAGTTCAGGACAACACAATCAAATGGAATCAAATAACAATTAGTGGTCCTGGGAAAAGTGTCGGTGAAACTGTAAAAGGGATTACCAAATCGAGACCTATTTCTATGGACAGCTTTAGAAACAAATCGCAGAATAAAATAGGCCAGTATGCTGTGGAGAATTCAGAAACAAAGAGCAATCCAGAAATTGAATTTACCCCGAAAGGCCGTGAACAGCATAGTAAAGAGAGAAAAAAATTGTCTCAAACTAAAACAGAATTGAATGATTTTAAAGGTAGATTTGAATTGAGGTCAGATGCCCATGATACTGATTATCTCTACAAACGAACGTTTGATACCATCTACAAATACAAGGACTTGAAATATTATCCCTATGAAACAACTCACACGAGACAAGAGAAATCTAAACAGAATAAAGATGTCGGAAAGTCAACCAAGAACACTTCATTTGCTGTGGAGAGGCAGCGCAAAACTTCGCCAGGAATGCGAGTTCGAGGAAGGTACAGTATAAATCTCGATGAAGCTGCCAATTTTACAAATGCACAGCTTCAGGAAAAGAGCGAAAGTGATACAGTGGATTCACTGAAAAACAAAAACCATTCACAATCTAAAGAATCAGATAAGGAAAATATCAAAACGAAAGAATCTGCAGAAGCAAACCAAGTAGACAAAGCCAATGAAAATAAAGACAATGTTAGTAGAGGTAATGGCAAGGCCGCGCAAGGACCAAAGGGAGAAAAATCTGAAGACAAGGGAGAAACATCTAAAACGAAGAGTAAAGAGAACGGCACAAGTGTGTCAAAAGGTACAGAAACTAAGACTGGTGCTAAACAAAACACACGAAAAAAGTACGATCCATGGCAGGTCAAGAAGGAGAAAGAACAGATCGAGCAAAAGAAACTAGAGCCGATAATGTCGCAGCCAAAACGGGAAGATAAGTTGGAGACGGGATTACAACTAAGAATCACCGAAGCAATTGAGAGGCAACAAGAAATGCTGTCATCGCACCGGGAAGTAAAGCCCAGACAAGTCTTAAAATTAACAGGAAGGAAAACTGGAGAGATTGGGGTAAATGAAAATCTCTTCAGCAATGATCCTCCATGCAACGAATATTTGGATTCACAATTCAGATATTCCTTTGCCAGAAACGGATTGCGTGTATTTATCTATCAGTTTTTCATCATAGAACACAAAAGCGTGGATCTGATTGTGAATGATACAGACGAGAGACTGAGACATTATAATGGAATTGCTGCACAAATTGCAAAGGCTGCTGGAAATCAACTAGAACAGGACTGCAGAGTCGTCTGCGCCACCCTGGGATCAATAAAGGTAACACGGTTTTTAAAATGTTAAACTCTGTAATGGACGCAGATAAAAGACTTGACAATTTATAAAACCATTATGTATCTTCGATATTATCACATGTGTATATCACTTTGTGACGTAGAGTTCGGTGTGTCAAAATATAATCAAAATTGCATAATCGTCACCACTTTACAGAACAATTACGCAGTACATTTTATTGCGGAATAAATAGAGTATTACATTCATTCATTCCCATTACACGTGGAATTTATGAAATCTTATTAATAATTTAAATATTGCACAGTCTTATGAATTATTTAACTTGTTTGATATACTTCATTTGAAATTAACTGTCATGCAAGACTCTCTGCATGACTTATTTCCATGGATTAATTAAGTGTCAGTGAAATGGTATTTAAGAAGAAATACTGGTATAAATTTGCATTACGCTAGCTTGTGTTGTAAAGCAATTATTCCAGTTTTATTTATTCCGTCATTGGTAAGTGCAAGTAGAAGGGTTTATTGCAAAGCTATTATTCCCATCTGATTTACTGATAGGATTATTATGAGCAAGCGGAAAAGTTTGTTGTGATTATTGTGCATTTTCATAATCATATTTACTGATTGCGACTGTAAGGTGCGCTCTTTTGAACTATTAAACTGTTACTGTCGAACAGCTAATTTTAATTCACTAGCATTATGGCTGCTTGTTTGATGGATTACAGCATTTTGAATGGTTGCGTTTTGAGTGCTGCCTTTTCATGGATTAAAGCAGTGGTTCCCCAACTTTTTCGGGCCACCGTCCCCTTGGTTATCCACAGCGCCACCCTTCCTTACCCCGTGCGTTATTCAGCATTAGCGCCCCCTCGGTAATCCAACCGCCCACTTTGGGAACCACTGGATTAAAGCATTATGAATGGTTGCGTTTTGATTGCTGCTTGTTTGAAGGCTTACAGATTACCTAGACTTGTTTTATTATGTAGATGTCATCAATGTTCTATTTTTTCCTCCCCAAAAATATTATTTTTTTTGTCTCAGATTTCTAGGTTGCAGAAAACATAATTGGAAGATCTTTTAATGTAGCGCATGATTTTTTTCTTCATCCAGCTCATAACTATTTACAATTATTAAGTTTGTTTCATTTGTAATAAAGTTATAAAAATCAGGCACTTTTTGCTGCAGCTCATTACTAATTTATCACTTTTTGCCCTACTACATGTATTTGTTTTCCTTTCTGGGCTCAAAACCAAGAATATATTTGTAAAAATTCCCTAAATAGACCAAAAATTCTGGTATTATGTGGCTAGTACTTTCACTCTTAGTGATATACTTCAAATTTAGAAGGCGTTTGAATTTTTTATTTTAATTTTAATTTGTTATTTTTATTTTTATTTTTTTTGCTGAACATTTGAGCACTTTATCGCGTACTTCATCGTGGTTCCCAGAGAAATTAGTTGTATATCCAACTATTGGGAATAATAATTGAAGACATTACATCGAATTTTAAATATTTCAAGTTCCGCTCGTCGAAGTTGGTGAAGCAGTGTATAAATCAAGTTGTTCGTCCATCTATCTAGATGTCTGCTAGTCACCAGGTTGGGTTCCGCAGTATAACTTTGCTAAAGATAACTGTTAGATTTTAACCAAATTCGATATGTAGGTTCATACTAAAAAGACTTCATATGTCACCATTTAGATGAGTTATAGCCCCTGTTTGCTCTCCTAAGCTGCAAACTCGGGTTTAGGCGGGTAACTTTACCAAGGAGTTGGATTTCAACCAATTCTGACATCAGGGGCTCCCGCAGCAGTGTTTGGGAGTGGGGTGGGGGCGGATATGTAGTGGTCAGAAATTACGTTTTACGGGTATAGGTCAAAACATATTTCGAGGCGAAATCCGGGGTGGGAGCAAGAGCCCCTCTTTTGCCCCTATAACTGGCACGTAGTTTTATGTTGAGAAAACCTTAAAAGGGTTCAGTTTTCAGTATTCTACAACAAAATTTACGGTCGTTTCCGCCCGCTTGACTTTTGTCTCCGCAGGATTAAGTTACTCTGAATACTTGGATCACGCCCAAGGTTTGCACGCAACATTATACCGATGAGACTTTGATGAGTTTGTTTTTAGCCTTTCTAGATATCATTTAGAAGAGTTAGATCACCTGATTGCCCGTTCTTCTAACATGGGTCTGCAGCATACTTGTACTCGGGCTTGTCGAATTTCAAACTATATTTATTATGCTCTTTTATGTTAATGAGACCCTGAATGAGTTGGATTTCCAGCACTCCGTGTCATCATTTAGAGGAGTAATAGTCCTGACAAGCCATTTTCTTAATCCGGGTTTTCCAACACATTTCTTCAGGTTAGGACCTTTTGAGATGCATACATCTCTAAGAGCTCTAAAAAATGAAATATTTCTTTATCTCCGTTCGTAAAGATTTAATGTCAACTATCATGGTTGCATCATAAATATTTATGAATTTGCTATTTAAATTCTTGTCAAGATCGTACTAATATTTTGTATAATTTCTTTCTCGAAAAGTCGCCGACGTGAAATTCGTATTTTGCGCTTCCGTTCGTGCGTCTCCTTTTTGAGTAGATTTGGTTGCTTTGATTAAGCAATAAAACTTAGAATCCAGTAGAATTGCAAATAGAGCTTGTGCAGGAAAACAGTGGCATCCTCGCACATATCACTGAAGTCGAAGGTTCACTCTGACACTGGACCATAGGTGTGGATCCAGGAATATCGTTTAGGGAGCGTGTGAACGAGTAGGCAAGAGGTCTGTGAGATGGAACCTCCGGAGGCCCAGGGCCTAAGCTCCCGTAAGCTCATGCATTTGAAGTGTTTCCAGCGCATACTTTTAACCATCTAACTTCAGTAAACATTCTGATTGTTTTGCGCTCATTGGCCTTAACCCTCTTCCCCTCCACAATCCTCCCCTCGATGACCAGAGAATAAAAACACTTATTTTATTCTTGATTGTACAATCAGTTGCAAATAAATAAAACAGAAATGGAGCAATTAATATGTTAAGTACTCTGCATTGTCCAGGTTATAGTTACACATGAAGAATAAAGTAGAATAGTGCCGCATTGAGGAATGACTCCTTACTCTCGTATGTGCTTGCCCTACTGGAGATCTCGTGATAAATCGAGTCGAATGGTTTAGCTGTTTGAATCACAGTGAATCTTTTATTAGTACATAAAATATTTTGATTTTTAACAAAACTAACACTACTCTGTCCACTAAGTCTCTTCATCGGCGCATGGAAATATATTATTTCTTTTGATAATTTTAAGGTAACAGAAAACTGCATCACCACTGCCGGAAAGCTAAAATGTGAGGGCATAATTCATGCGGTAGGACCAGAGTGGGGGACTTATGAGAAGAAGGAAGAATGCCTTAGAGACCTGTACTACACAATTTTGAATGTTTTTAAAGAAGCAGAGACACACAAGTACAGGCGTGTAGCCATGACACCATTATCTGCTGGTAATAATTATTTGTCTCTCTTTATATATATATATATATATATATATATATATATATATATATATATATATATATATATATATATATATTACACATGCCAGGCAGATGTACGGTGATTAGAATATATGACCACAAACACATCTCTCTCTCTCTCTCTCTCTCTCTCTCTCTCTCTCTCTCTCTCTCTCTCTCTCTCGTCATAACGACTCGTATTCATGCTTGTCTGTCTACTTTTCTTCCCGCCTTAATGTCTACCTGGAACCTACCTATCAAAATACCCAACTACATGCCTGCTTATTTATACCTACTCGTCCATCTTTCTCTCGGTCTATCTACATACTTGCCGAACATCGACCTGTCGACGGAGTACAAACGTGTGAATGTGAATACCTATGGATAGACTGATAGTTAGGTTTTTTTTTTCATATTTCAGGTACATACAGAGTACCGTCTGACCTATGCGCCGATATGCATATAAAGGCCCTAATGGTTTATGCCGAACGCCGAAGTTCTCCAACTATTCATGAAGTTCACATCATGGATACTCGTGTTCAAATGCTGAACCTTTTAAAGGATGCTCACAAGAAATGGCTGCAGAACCCGGAGAGTCTAAATTTTGACAAAGCCAAGAAATTTAATCTATTTCCTGACTTAGAAACGGTGACTTCAAGATCTTCTTCTGTGACACTTGACTTTAAAGACTGACAAGTAGAAGTAATTACTTGTAACTGAAGAAAAAGTGCATTTTGTTTAGTTCGTTTGGCCTGTAGTAATATTAATGTTATAGAGAAATGTACAGTCTTTGTGAACTGAATTAAGAAATTACGACTTTGTCAAACGTATACATGTTATACCTACTCCAAAACATGTTTACCTTTCAAATTAACGGTGTGCAAAAAAATTCCCAAAAAGTAAAAAAACATAAAAAACAATAAAACAAACAAGAATAGCACTAAAAACCCTAAAAATGTAAACTCTCCCTAGCAAATGTAAATAACGTAAGCATGAAGATGGAGGCTTGTTTCTGTTCTTCTAGATTCAAGCCGTTTGTCTGAAAGCTTCGATGCGACGATTCCAGTAAGTTTCCTTTGCTCTTCTGGTTTCAAGGTTCTGATTTTTATTGTGCCTTTTCCAGTCATGTCACTAAAATAATGTCATGGGGAAGAAAATTGTTATGTAACTGCAATTCCATCTTCGCTAGCCAAGGTTCCGATATGTTAACCCTACCTACACCTTGGGGGATCGAGCAGAGATTTTCTGTTTTACATCGTCCTTTAAGTTTTTCGTTCTTACCCATATGCTGGAGTAAAAAAAAATTGCATGTTATTCAATATGTCACATTTTGTGTTTTGCACGTGATGGTGTTGCTACGAATACTTAGTTTTTCGACCGTACTGTACTGGAGAAATCACTTGCTTTGGACATATTATGACATGACTTGCATATTTTATCCACATACGGCTCGTATGATCCTTTCGTAGTTTAGATTTGTGAAGGGATTTACATTTGGTATTAAGAGAATGTCTCTTAGATTGTTTGTGATCTGCAGTATGTTATCAGAGGTTTATTTGGAAAAGAAGATTTGTTAGGGTTTAGGATAATTCTTTGTTAGACTAATATTGCTCACTGGTTTTGCCTGCTTAAGGGCAATCCGGATGAAAAGTCAGAATGAATTATCTGTTCAATCCATTGCTTTGTACTGTATAAGGTCGCCCCGATTTTCTTCTTTCGCCTTTTCTGTGGCATCATCCACAGCTTTTTTCTGTCACACTTTTACTTTGCTAGGTACTGAGAAAATTCTTTCGATCGTTTTTTGAATGTCTCTTCCTCAGAGCAGATCTGTCGTACTCTTTAGTGTCTGGCTTTTTAAAAGGGGTGTTTTGAATGCCGTGTTTTTGGTAGCAGCTGGATGGGAGCAAGAATTGATATTTGTCTGCTTGTTTGGAGTAGACATCCGTGTGGAGTTTGTTTTCAATGCTTTTTGTTGCTAATCACACGGTTTGTATTTTATATTTCTGACATGTGGTACTAACAGCTGCCTTGATAGGCGTTCATCGTTAAGAGGTTAGTATTAGGACTGGTAGGCCTGGTGTCAGGATAATGTGACTGGGTGGGACATCGTGTTACATGTCTGCGGCACGATGCCTCAGTGCTAGACATAATTGTAAACTGCCACACTGCAGACATCGTAGCGATATGACTCAAAAATTGTTAAAGCTACGTTAAAAATCCAAATCACACACACACACACACACACACACACACACACACATTTCTGACATGAACTTGATTGAATGATGGAATTTGTTTGATTTATTAATAAAAATCGCGCAGCTTTCTTTTCCGTGGTGGCACTTTATTTCAGTGTCGTCAATGACAAGTAGCCATTGAAGTGGAACGTAGGGCACTGAAGCAAAGAGTCTGCTTTCATGGTCAGACTAGAAACTTGTTTGCGTCTTCATGTTTACATTTAATTGGTCCCATATGGTCAGTATTGATACTTGTTAGTTTTGGGTATATATATATATATATATATATATATATATATATACAGAATTAGCTGGTTGGGTGTGCGAAGTGCGCGATGCACACAGTCGCCGCCGTCGAATAATATGTGCCAACCCTTCTGAAAGGCGCCAAACAAAGGTTTGGAAAGGCGCCAAACATTCATCGCACACATACAAGAAAACACCACGCGCCGGGCGCGTGTGTGTATATATATATATATATATATATATATATATATATATATATATATATATATATATATATATCCTGACACTTAATTTATTTCATGGTTGGTTCTTACTAGTTTCCACTGCGGCATTTACATATTAACAGTGTTGGTAGTATAGTCCTAAACTTTGTATGCCCAACGGTGTCAGAAAAAGTAATCCAGTTTTTATCATTTTCTGTGATTTGTTAGTTTAATGTGTCGTGTGCGATAAGTGGAGTTAAATTTGCTGTACCTTGCCGTTCAGTTTCTGTAATCTGTGCTCCGTGAAAATGTCAAGCCTTATTAAATAGAAGTATTTAAAGGATGTATATAGATCAGTCAGCTTGTAGTCACCAGTTGGAACTGCTTCAACAATAAACACTATTTCATCACATGAGATTATTCTTATCACTACCTGTGTATAGTTTTTAAACGCTTCTCAGCTTGAGAAACTCCCAGTTAGAAATACTTCTTTGTTGCATAACTTTTCCGAGTCTCCATACACCTTTCCTGTCCCCCTGTCTCAGTACACAGTGAAGAGAATAATACATATGAAAATTACCGTTGAATCGGGAAATGCATAAAGTCTAACATCTCTATAATAAGTTCGGCAGCTCATTTTAGGGAGGTAATTCTAGGAAGCAGAATGATCGTATTTTATCTGAAGTTGTTCCTCTTCATGTAAGCAAGCTGCTCATTTCCTGGCTTAATTAAATGGTGAACTCATTAAAATATTATTTATATTGACCTGAATGTTTTAATCTTAAATTTATGATTACAATACAATACATTGATAAACTAAATCGAAAACCACTTTGTGTCACTTGTTGCAGGCAAG